>PHNY01263134.1:408-11036 GCA_003724115.2 Anethum foeniculum
AAAAAAAATTTATAGAACTATACTTTTTATAAGCCTTAAAATGCGTGTCAAGCCCTCCCTCCCCCAGCGTAAACAACCTGCTGGGACGGAGGGAGTACTTTTTTTTTTTTGAAAACATAGATCAATTTTTCTTAATTACATAGGTTGTTTTTTAATCCGTTGTTTAGCCTTGATAAATTTAGAGCTCTTTTGAAAAATACGATATTTTTAATTTTTTTTTTGCAAAAATATGTTTTTTTAAAATTTTTATTTATAAAAATACAATTTTCCAAAACGTTTTGCAAAATTACAGTTTGCAAACCCAGCAATCTCAAATGCAAATCCGAATGCAGCAAAAAAAAATCAGTTATTTTTCAGAAAACATAAATGAAATTGCATATGTGGTTGCTTTTGATTGCAAACCGTATTTTTGTTAAAAAATTTAAAAAATAGTAAAATCGTAAAAAAATTAAAAAAAAGTAATTTTTTTGGTAATTTCTCTAAAATTTATTCGATACTAAAGTACTGTTATACCCTCCAAACCTCCCTTCCTAAACTCGCTTGCTTATCTTACACGTTGTTTCTTTTATTTTTTTTATTTATTTACTAGAAACTAAAAATCACCACCTTGAATTTCTTTTTTTCCCAACAGACATAAACAAATTATTTCTTTAACTTTATCAAAAAGCAATATTTACACGTACATCATTTTGCTGCTACTTCGAAACAGCCAGTAGGCCACAAAATTGAAAGTGACCATCTCAGCACCTTACACAAGCTACACTCTACCAGCAAAACTGCATCATGTAACATCTATACGACGACGTTTAACTACTTAAATATCATAATTCATCAGTCCTGCACCTTTCAGTCCTCTGGTTGAAAATTCCATTTTGTTGTCTTTCCAAGTTGCACCTATCAGACCATTTGACTATCTTGACTCTTTCTAGTCTCAATCTATACATTGTAATATAAAACCCAATTTACATTCTTCACATTTCATCAAGTTCTTTAAGCTTCTCTTCATTCTTTTCAAAGTGTCTGCTTGAATATTACAATATCATTTTTAGCTTACACGCATCATCTCGATTAATCCCGGAGAATTTTACATCTTTAGAAGAATTCGGTAGCTCTTATTTCTCAACATCACCAACAAAAATATGAAGGTTAGAGTGTGTACTCTGTACTAAGTTTCCTTTTACCATGCAATATGTTGTTTTATTCTTTAATGGCATTCTCATTTTGTATTACAGAGATTAATGATTATAATTCATGTTTTAATTGCAGAAGGTTGTAATGAAAATTGAGTTGCATGATGAGAAGGTGAAGCAAAAAACCATGAAAATTGTTTCTGGTCTCAATGGTAAGCACATAATCAAATCTTGTAGTTAACCATGTAAACTAGTATGTATCACTCGAAAGTAGTGTCCGAGCACGTATACTTGAATATATATGAAAAGCTAATGATATATTTGTTTCCGAGCACGTATACTTGAATATATATGAAAAGCTAATGATATATTTGTTTGTCAATTTTCAGGAGTGGAGTCAATTGCAATGGAAATGAAAGACAAGAAACTAACTGTAGTTGGTGATATTGATCCGATAAAAATAGTGGCTAAACTCAGGAAACTCTGTCACAATGAGATAGTGACAGTTGGACCTGCTAAAGAACCGGAGAAAAGGAAAGATGATGGTAAAAAAGACGAGCCGAAGAAAGATGATGCTAAAAAAGAAGAGCCGAAGAAAGGCTCTTCTTTATAGGTTTTAGTGTGGTAATTGTTTTGATGGCGTCAGGAAGGCTCTTGATTTTATAGGTTTTGAATCCACTGCTCCTTTTGTTCCAATTATCTTTCAAACTGACATCAAGCATAAGGATCCTGGTGATTCTGATAAGCTACAACTATTATTCACAAGAAAAATTATCTGCCATTGATCAACGTGACTATCATGCCATCCTCTGATTAATCAAACTGTTCTTCTGTTGGATATACAACAAGAAGGGTTGCAAATCTATGGTACTTATCTCAGAGAAGTTATTTTATTGACATCTGGAGATGAGTTTACGCAATTGGTTCAACTCATGGAACTATAACAGCACCATATAAATCAAACACCAGTAGAATAGATCTTTATTACTGCGTCTGCTGCTCTTTTCAAAGTATTGATTTTGTAACTGAAAAAAATGATGAACATTGAGGAGTATATGCAAGAAGACGGTATGATGTATGCCGTACGTGAATCTGATTAGACTTACTCTCATTATCAAATTGTATCTGGAGTCTGGACAATGAAAAGTTGGCTAGATTAACATCAGAGGTTAATTCTTAGAAGAGCGATTTGCTCTCTGTTGCAGTTGTCGAGGATCCGGACGCTAGGAAGATTAAAATACCTCTAAAAGAGATCATCTCAGTTACTCCAACTGGGTGCAAATTACACAGAGTACACAGTTTCAAAGATTACAGGTTTGAGCTCTGTTGATTCAGAGCTTAGTTTTCTCAAGCTACCAGAGCTAATTCCAAAAGTGGAAAATTTAGTAAAGTTGATTAATATGTATTTATCTTATTCTTGTGAACTTCTGAATGGCGGAGAGCATCATAATGACTATCAAAGTTGACGAGCATGTGCTTGACAGCCTCATGACATTGATGGTTGAAGTTGTTTTTCTAAATTCTTCAGATTTGTTGTCGTAGGTCAACATTCAGTTCCAACATTAATTCTGTTATTGAAGTCCTTAGTAAGACTGTGACTTTGTTGTGCAGCGGTTATAAAGAAGCTTTGAGGCAAAAAGTTGTAGAGCCTTACCTCGGTGGAAACTTATTCGTACGTGGTGTTTGTGTGCAGTAGATGAAGACAGATATAGAGAGCGTAAAATCCTATATTAGGTGCCGGGTGAAATGAGCAAAAATTTCAACATGGCCCTGCATGATTCAATGGAGCAACTAGTTGCATATGTGAAATCTGTAGTGCTACATAGAGTTGGAAGAATCTATTAGTAGTTATCTGCGGCTGAGTATGCAGACAGCGATATTAACAATTCATGGGGGCAATATCTTTTCAGTGATGTTGAGACCGATGTTGCATGGTTCCAAATCTTTGATGACTATTGCTGAACTAAAATTGTAATTTGTTTACCTAATTTTATGGTTTCATTCTGCTTTAAATTTGTAATCCTATCACAAATTTAATGGCTCCTTTTACAAGCACGAGAATTATTAATCCATCATTGTTCGTGGTTCAAGGATAATGGAAAAGAAATATTCTATTTCTTATGTACATTATTTTCATTACACGGATTAGTAAATATGAAAAAAAAAAAAAGTTTGTTCTCTATATTCCTTACAATATACATATATTTTAAGCTTCTGGTTAGAGGAAAGGAAATTCACGTGGGAAGAAATCTTCTACTTTTTATGTACATTTCTTTCGTGTATAATAAATAGGGTTAAGCAAAAAACCGATTAACAACCGAAACCGATCCGAAACCGTTAAAAACTGTAAAAAATCGATCCGATCCGATCCGAAACCGAAAAATTAAAAAACCGATCCGATCCTAATATTCCGGTTCCGGTTTTAGCTTGAAACCGATCCGAAAAAAATCGAACCGAACCGATTTTTTAATAAATAAATATTTTTTATAGTATAAATATATAATATATTTTAAGATTCATAAACATATATAATATTAAACTTATAGAGTCAGAGACCGAAGTTATTTGCTGGGCCAAATACATGTAACTTGTTTATGACCTTTATACTATACAAACAAACGAAGCAGTTCAATTCAGTCCTCTCTCTAATATTAAACTTACGAATTATTTAATGAATTATGAGGAGATTTCTGAATGTTTGTTACATGCTTTCACATTAGGTTTTGAGTAAAATTAGTTGTGCTGCTACTGTTGTTGCTTGGACCTGGTTTCCTGTTCCTACGGCTTCAGCTGGCAATGTGTTAAATGCCATTTCTTAGGTTGTCTAGAGTTGGTAAGTCAGGATCCGAGACGGTTCCTACTTTTCATTGCCCCTAGTTGATTAAGTGTGGATCAACGGAGAATGTTGAATGTTGTTTTTTTTCCTTGAGCCAGATTTCATGTAAAAAATGATACAAAGTAAGTAGGTTTTTTTGCCAGTATCCAACAGTACATATGAATGTTGTTTCCGTGAACCGCACTGCAACAGTTGCAGCAAGAAGTTTGGTCTTATTTTAATTTAATTCGGTTTTGTAACCGAAACCGAACCGGGGATTTTAAAACCGAAACTGATCCGATGGTTCGGTTGCGGTTGCGGTTTTTGATTTTAAAAACTGAAGACTTCCGGTTCCGGTTCCGGTTTTATGTAAAAATCGAACCAATCCGAGGTTTGCTCCCCCCTAATAATAAATATGAAAAAAGAAACTTTTTCAATATTTCTTACCGCAGAATTGTTTTTAGTTCAAATTTGATCATGCTGATAATCATATTGGAGTTAGTGTGTCACACGAGCTGTGATACTTCACTTCAGAAACTATCACGTGCTATACGGAACTTCATTTTTCGTTACGAATTCAGAAACTATCACGTGCTATACATAACTTCATTTTTCGTTACGAAATACATCTTTTTGTTAAAAAAAATTAACAACATTAATAAATAAGCTGAAAAGCAGGTAAAATAGTCACTTACCCATCATCTTCTTCCTTTCTTCTTCATTAACCCCAATTTCATCATTAAAACATATTTTAAGAAATTGAAACTTCAATATCATATTTATTTATAAAAGAAATCAAGTCATTCAAGTTACAATAGAATCGTCTCTTTCTTCTCTACAAATTGATAGTGTATTTACTATCAAAGATTTACTTTAAGAAATTTGTATATTTACTTCAAACTGAATTTAACATACTCACTTCAGTTTTTTTGGATTATGTAAAAAACTACTCATCGCATTGTTGGTTTTATTGCAATTGTAAAGGAGAAAAAAATGGTTTTAATACAATTTAAATGAATCCATTTCATTGTGCAATGAATGAGATTTACAAATTTAAAGCTCCCAAACGAATTGTCAATGGTGAAAATGGGTCTGGGGAAGAAGATGACTATTAAAAGATGAATATATTCCTAACTTTTCTAACGACGTTTAATAAAATTGACGGAAATATACAGTGTGACGAAACTGAAGTTCAGTATAGCACGTGGTAGTTTCTGAATTAGAGTATCCCAAGTGGTTCGACACACTAGCTATAGAGAAATCAAGATACAGAAAGGACATCAGCATAATGAAGCATATAGTAGCAAATGTCGCAAAAGTGGAAAGAATTCTTCCCAGCCCATTTATTGTCACCAATTTGGCTCTAAATATCTAACATACTAAACATTTTTGGATCTGTGGTTTGAATTAGAAGGTAACAACCGGATAAACACGTCGTTCTTGTACGTTTTCAGGATGAATTAGCCTCAAATCTTTGATAAAAATAGCGTAACAATAACATGCTTGCAGTCTCCCTGATGACAATATAAATATTCAACATCAAATTGAAAGTTCAAGTCACAAAATTGTTTCTCATGAAGACTTTAAACCTAGGCAAATATTGTTTCTTTTTATCATCCACAAATTTTCTTTCATCCAGAAGTGCTTTCTACTTTGGCTGTAATCCTGTACCTATTTTCTTTTTTACTTTTTAACAGGCACAAGAATCATTTCTGTATACATACATAAATTTTGAAAACTCACACTAGTAAATAAATCAATACAGGGAAGAAATCTTCTATTTCTTATGTACATTACTTTCATTACACGGATTATTAATAATCTTTTTCTATATTCCTTACAAATAACAAATTCATACATAATTATTTTCATTTCAAATCTGGTCATGTTGATAATCATATACCGAGAAGTCATGATACAACAAGGTCTCGTTGGCATAATAGAGCATACAGTAGTAAGTATCGCAGAAATAGTAAGGATTCTCTACAGCCCATTTGTCTTCCACTTTCACCAATTTGGCTCTAAATATCTGGCATACAGAAAACTTTCAGATCAGTGGTTTGAATTGGAAAGGAATGACTGGATAAGCACATCAATCTTGTATGTCTTCAGGATAAATTAGCCTCATAACTCTGATAACAATAGTGTGCTTGCAGTCGCCCTAATGACAATATAGATATTCAGCACCAAATCGAAAATTTAGTCACAAAATCGCTCATGCATCTGGAAGGCTTTTAACTGAGGCATATTTTATTTCTTTTTATTATCCACAAGTGCCTTCTGCTTTGGCTATAATCTTCCGGAAAGAATATATTCTCACTTTTATGTGCTTCTTTCTTTGAGTCTTCAAGTCAGTCCAAAATAGGTATGCTATAGTCTATTACAAAGCCATCTTTCAGATCGTTGTAAAAGACATCTTCTACATGAAAATATCCAGAAGTGCCAGCCTGCCCTCCTCTTTCCATGAGCTGATCTGTCAACGAATATATCTTGTCCCTCAACTCGTTTCTGAGAACGTACAAGGCCTACTGACCCATTTTATTTTTTTACGATATATATTATTTATTTTAAAGAATATGTAAATATACCGTTGCATTCACACATAAATATAATATTTTTATTACAAAATATTATAGATGAGATGAACAAAATGGTAAAAAAATATGAATAGATAAATTTCATTTTTATAAAGCAATTTATGCATTGTGCTAATTTAGTCAATATTTTCGATTTCATTAATCTCATTATTGATTATTCTTTTAAAAATTATTTCTCATTTACTATTTGTTATTATATATATATATATATATATATATATATATATATGTATGTGTGTGTGTTATTAATTAAATACTTGATACATCCTTTCTTATTCTGTACAGTACATCTTTTAAGAACAAATCTATCAAGAACTTTATGATAAACTTCCGCACAAATAACAACTTTATTTTCCCGGCTAAGTACTTGCCCATCATGACTACTTAATACATTTGCCTTCACTTCATAAGTATTACTACCAAGTGACAATACCTTTGCCTTCACTTCATAAGTATTACTTCCAAGAGACATTGTCCTACCAGTTCTCTCTGAAAAAATCGTTGCATTATCATTGACCCTCCAACTACCATTGAAGGAATAAAGCTTTGTTGTTGCCCTGTCTTCAAGTTGTTTCTCCTTAATTCCTATAAGTTGTTTCATCTTCGCGATATAGCTTTCCTAAACAATTTCTTCTTTTCACATCTTTCTCTTTATCTTCTTATTACTGATTTCATTATCATCTATATTTCACTTTCAATCATTGTTTTTAAACTGGTTAAATATCAATGTGGTCACTTAAGTGAAGGCCACATATCGAAAAACACACTCTAGTTATCGGGGCCTCACTTGCACCACTCTAGTTGACGATAATGAGAGTCCCGTTAATCAGAGGCGTTGACGTGACGGGAAACATTACAATTTTAACGGAAGTTCCAGCTTTAAGACGTGGCATCATGTGGCATGTTACGTGGCGTACAACTCAGCTGGACTAAATTATAGCACGGTTATAATAGGAAAAAACACAAAATTAATACACAAAATGATATATCTGGCATCTGGAGCGAATTAGGGTTGAAGAGGCGGCGAATTGGGCGAAAAAATCCTAACCGGTGAAATCGTTCAGTTGAGCGAGAGATTCTGCATACATTGTGAAGAGGGCTACGAGTATCACCATACATTATCAAGAGTGATTCGATTTGTCTTCAATTACAGGGATATTCGAAAAAACCCTAGTTTTGTTGTGAAGAAAATGAGTGCCTTTTGTGTGTATGTGTGTTGATATGTGTAGAGTAATTTATGTATGTGTTTTTTGTCTATATTTACAGCATGTCTACTACTCTTTACCTTCACCATCGTTGCGATTTTATGGCTCCTCCTAATTTAAACTATGTTGGGGGGAGAACAGAGGCTATAAAAGATTTTGATTGTGATACTTTGTCATTTCGTGACCTTGAAGAGTTTGCTGAAAAGTATTCATATGATGTTAATGCTTTGGTTTATTTCAAGTGTGATGGTCATACTTTTAAGAATGGGACTAGGTTGATTTATGAAAAATCTGTTCTTGATCTCATAGCAATACATAAGCCTTATGGTATGATAGACTTGTATGTAGATCATTTTGAACTTGATGAACTAATTGATGTACCAAACACTCCAAATCAAAATCCAAGTAAGCCAACCCCCTGTAAATACAATGGTGGAAATTAAAACTGTTGGTGGTAATAATCAGAGTGAGGCTGAGAATGAGAGTGATGGTGTTGTTTATAGTGATGATTCAGAGGACCCTGATGATCCAGACTATAACAAAATGAGTGAAACTGAGGAGTCCGAAGAAGAGAGCCTAGTTCCTAATAATGATTCTGTTAGTGATGAGGAGGAACAAATTATAAAGCAAAATGTTAAGAAATTCAAGGATAGTCTGTATAATGCAATAAATATACCCACAAGTCCTCTAGTGAGGAGTCTGAGAGGGATTCTCAGTTTTGAGGTCCCTCTCTTCTTCAAGTGAAGATGAGAATGCTAAGATTGGTTATGTAGGTCCACCTAATCCAAAAAAAAAAAATTGTTGAAAAGTAGGAGCACTAGTAGTGGTGTTCCAAGATAGGAAATTGGTCAGAAATTCTTGATTCTCATCTCCTTCTTTAAGAAATTCTGTTAGCTCATTCATGTATCATTTCTATTGTATTAATACTGAATTGTAGATCTAAAAATATTAAGAAATGAAATAACAAGTTCTTAATTCTCATCTCCTTCTTTGTTGTCTTTATCTATTTCTCATCTCTCTCGTTTAATCTCTCTTATTAGCTACTAGTTATATCGATTAGTTCTTAAAGGTTGATTAACCTTTAACATTCTCTTTTGGAGCTTTCTGGAATATCATAGTTTTGCAACTTTGATAATTTGATACTGTTAATGTTTTCATTATGAAACGCCTTATCAACCAACTCTTCTATAAACATTATTTAGTCATTTGATCATCGACGTGTGCGACCTTATCAAACAACTCTTCTCGTGAACATTGTTTAGGAACGTGATCATCGTCGTACGCAATATCATCAAACATCTTATCTACCACTCTTCTTGTGGACATTGTTTAGGATCATCGTCGAATGCAGGACCGACTCCAACATTTATAAGGTCCCGTGTGATTTTTAAAAATTTGACGACTCAAGTTCAAATAGTAAAAAGACAATAAATAATCACTTGCAAATTGAGACCCATAAATATTAAGGATTGCTTATGTATTAATATAAAATACTATTAATTAAAAAAAGGTCGTTGGTCTTCTGAAAATTTTTTATAATTTATTTTGGGAATGCTAAGATTACTCTAATTTTAGATGGGCCCTCAACATATTTTTCTAGTTTAACTGCATCTTTAGTATAATCACTTATTATTTAGGAGGCATAATGGCAATCGACAATAATAAATTATTAAAACACCAAATTTTAAAGTTCTAAAACTAAAAAAAAATAGAATATAAATACACTGTCCTAATTCTTAACCGAGTCTCTCACTAATCTATTATAATTAAAAAGTTTCTCAAATTGTGAAACAAAGTTCCCAGTTCCCATATTGATGCACTCCCTCCGTCCCATATTAATAAAGCATTAATTAAATGATAAACTTCCACTTATACTCATCATAAATACATGAATGTAGACTATTATTCAACTCTCATTAATTGTAATACAATTATCAAGAAGGGTAATTTGGGAAAAATATCAATAAATTTGCATTGAAAATTAAAAATGGACATCTATTGTGGGAAAAAAAATCTCTCAAAAGAGACTAGTATTGTGGGACGGAGGGAGTACAATTGAAGAATAAATATCAGTATAAAATCAATTTACATAGTTTATACGTAGTAGAGTGTAGTAATACTAGCCAACCTTTCTAGTGTCTCGGTCCCACTCATTTCTTTAAAGTTTTTTTTTCCAATATTTGGCACGCATTTTAAAACTACTATAAAAAGTAGTTCCATAATTAATTTTTAAAATTTTCTTTTCTTGTACAAAAATTTAAACATTCTAATTTTATGCAAAAGAAATTTTTTTTTTAAAAAAATAGTGAACTATACTTTATAGGAGTCTTAAAATATGTGCTGAGTCTCGTCCTCCAGTATAAAGAATTGAGTGAAACGGAAGGAGTATCGTTTATGGTCATTGTTGTATATAAAAATTTCATTGTTACGTATAATTACTTTTTCAGAACAGCAGGTCTCATTACATGGGCAGCTTAAGGTCAAAGCCTGGCTGCCAAATGCCATCTTATCAATCAAACTCTTCTTGGATAACGATTTTAAGCTCATTGACCGATTAATAATCTTCATCAATATCATCTTCACAAGTGTTTTTTTTTTTTTTTGAAGAAGGAAAATAATTCAATAATAAAGAGGCATACGGCATCTACATATATGATCGAAATTGAACAAGCGCATGATCATATCGCTGTTGAATCCTTCCATCTTGGATAGGCAACCAAGCGATTTTTTGAAGAGATATGTACATACTGTAATCCACCGACTGTTGTTTTGAGCAATCGACCACAAATGCATCACCACAAGAACCCTTATCACTGAATCAACACCATGAACATGAAAATCAACACCATGAAAATCCTTCAGATCTAGAATCCCGGACATG
>PHNY01263157.1:4928-17933 GCA_003724115.2 Anethum foeniculum
ACTTTAATAAAATTTCCCAGCTTTTCGTCAAAAAAAAAAAGATACTTTGTTAAGGATATATGCTGAGTAAATATGATTGTTGATGCAAGTTTCAATATTATTTTATATTTTTTGATATTTTTGAAGTTTCAAACTATATAAATTTTGTGACAAGTCCCGTGGTGTGGTATTAAAATAGGTGTAGTTAGTGGTTTTTGGTACCAAAGTATAACTTATGGTCCAATATATAATAGATGCAAAATAGCACCAAACGTATTTAAATAAAATTATATTCTAATTAACTAATTTTAAAATACACAAATATATTTATCAATATTATTTTATTAATTCATTTTCGTACTTATAAGCAGGTGGCAAATATAGCAACATCTATAATTGATTATATATTGAGCACCAATTATAATATTTTGCTATTTTGCATATAAGTTTAACATATTCATTAGAGTTGTTATTTTAATTGGGTGCTATATTACAGCAAGGATGCTAATCCTTAACAACCGGGTGTTATATAAGCCTTATCCAACACACTGCTCCAGAACCCTTATATCAGTATTTTAAGGGTCCGGATTGAATTATTTTTTTGTCATTCCGCTAATATTTTCTGCAGATCGGACTTTTGCCTTTCCACGAAAATTTTCCGCGCAAAGGCAAACGTCCGATCCGTGAAAAATATTAGGGGAATGGTTAAATTTTTTTTTTAATCAGGACCCTTAAAATATAGATACGATGTCCCTGGTGCAGTGCGTTAGATAAACTCTCCCTGGCACACGGTTGTCAGGGAACAGGACCCTTACAGCAATCACACTCACTTTAGCACTGCCATTTATCTTGCTCTGAGACTCTTACATTGACATGGTGGAATGCCATATATAGTTAAACATGCTTTGGTGATATAACTATAGATAGATAAGAACTATTAGATTTAATTTAAAAATATATATTTGATTGTTAGTAGAATTATATTCAAATACTAAAAAAGTGTAGTAATAGTTAAAATCAAATATAACTAAGCATTTTAGATTACTTCATTCTTAATTTAAAAAATTTGAAACTCTCACTAATATATTCAATTTTTTATAATTTTTAACTTTCTCATCATTTTTTGTAGTATTCTTATCTGCATTAAGTGATCACAATTGGTATGAAGCCGAATTTAACATGTTAACAACAAGATTTATCAACAAAAGGTTGTTGCAGTGGTCGAGGTCTTGGTTTCATTAAAAGAGATAAAAGTTCGACTCTTGACGTGTGCGTAAGTTTAACGAAAGAAACAATCAACATAACATTCAAAGCGGTACTATTTCCCAAATGTTTACTAAAAGAGATGACATAACACATGGAAAATTTTAATTTGGGGTGCATATATATGTATGCGGAGTCTCATATTATTATTAAAAAAGTTACCATCTATATATTGACAATTCAATATTTTGAGGAAAATTTTGGGGAAAAAATTCGGAATATTAGGCACTTCTCAAACATTTATTTTAAGAATAATTTTACATCTAATATTATACGACAGGTTTTCTTAATGTGAATGAGATTAGCAACATATATTTCTCGTATCCAATTCTAAAAATGTTGTTGTAGTACCAAACTGGCCCATCATTGTGAGCATAAATTCATGTTCAGTTCATGTTATAGAAATGCAAGTAATGTCGAAAAGCAATAGGCAATTCAGAAACTTATCATAAGCCAACTTGAAGTTATAATTATGTACAGGACTATTTACAAGCAATAGCACAGTACTTTCAGTACTTAAATCTGTAAACTATAATACAGTTGAGTTGTCTAGTATATACATTTCAAATGTTGATACAGATGAAGACTGGAAGAAGCAGATCAAGAGATCTCCCACCTTGATCAAAATGCAACATTTTTTACTCGAACTGAGCGTAAAACTCTGCTTTTTTTGTCTGAAGCCTCTGTAGTTCTGCCTCGGCCTCTGCATTTTTTGTAGGATCTGCTGGATCCATACGACTGATTATTTCTCTAGTTCTTTTCTCAATAGCTTCTACCTGAAGAATATCTATTATTGTAACTAGACATGCACATTTTAGCGTACTCATATGTTTATAGAATTGAAATAAACATAGAGAAGAAGAATAGACCTGTCTATATGGCCACCTTTTCAACCCAGCATTGTGAACAATTTTCTTAATTGTAGAGGGGGAAATTCCAAGTTGCTTAGCAGCATCGTGTTCGCGGAGATGGAAAAATTTCGCAACATCTTTTATTTTCACAGTTTGAGCATATTCCTTCTGCATTAGTCATTAAGTTACACAATACAAATTAGTCAAATATGAAATATCATGATAAAATATAGTATGCATTAACGAGATTTACAAATTTAGAGGATGAAAACAATTTCAACTGACTTGCTCATAAATTTTTTTTTTAAAAAAAAAACTGATGACTCAGACTTAGCAAATGCAAATCATCATAAAAAGTGTCCATGCATAACCTGCTCTTTGAAGGTCCTCTTCCTTGGTTCATCGCTCTGAGCCTCTGGTTGATTTGTGTCTGCAGATTTAACCCTTTAGACTTGATGAAGGAATTATAATGAAGTTTAACCGGAAAAACAAGTACTGATGAAGAAATTACAATCATTTTAACTAATAAAAGTAAACAAAAGTAAGTACAATCACAAACTAACCTATATTCGCCTGAGATTCTTGAAGATTGTCACCATAAACACAATCCCAATCCGATCGAACACACAAGGCGTCATAGAATGTTAGAAGTGGATCATTTACCAGAGTGTAATAGGCATTTAAGCGGTCTTCAAAATACTTAACCAGGAACTTCCTTACATCAGGTATGCTTTTGTCGCAAAAACTATGTCAAAAAACAAGTAAATTTTAATGTTTTTTAATCGTATTCATGCAGTCTTGTTAGAAAAATATACAAAAAGATCAAATCTTACTCAAATGTGTGATACTGTTTGTATGGATTAGTCGGATCACTGCTACTTACTTCAAGTATTCCGTGACAAATCATACCAAATCTACCATGAATATCAAGTTTTGTAGTTTCTTCTTCGCCTACATAATAGGTAATTGATAATCAAAAAAAGAATTAAGCCAAATAATAAGATACATTCAGAGACAATTATTCCTTCCTTTATTTTCATCATCTAAACTAAAATTTCAGGCAAAAACACAGAATTAGACTACATATCTGGATGCACCTTTCATGTGGATAATCTCTCTTAAAACGTGACAGTAACTGCAATCATATGGGTGTGAGTAGACTGGCTGCTCCAAGATTTGAGTAGAACTTCTAACTACATATCTCGCGTTTTGTCCACCACTTTGATTTTGAACACCGGGAGGGCCTGCTTGTGCAGAATCATTTACAAATTGAGTGTTCTGACTCTCCTCTCTAGATGGATCATCATTATCCCCTTCCACATTAAACATTATGTTTTCGCCACCAGGCTGTTGAACGTCGTGAAATTCATTAGGCCCGGCCACATTATCGGAATTCCCCACTTCACCATGTGGATCATGGTAATCAGGGACATTGCTATTAGGCTCAGTCATTTTAAAAAAAAATTGATCACCTTTTTCCTACTCTTACAATGCTTATTTTCGCAACACTTGGATGTGTGCACCAAGCGCCGCAATGGTGGTTTTTCGAGGATCCTATACCACTGACAATTTTCAAAAAAATTCTGATGGCAGAGAGAATTTATAAAGATTTGAAATGGAGGGAATGAGAGAAATGGAGGCAACAGACAGTTTTTACAGTTATAAAACTGTTAAAATTCAGTTAACAAAAGGCTATGATCAGGTACAATGTGGTCCATGATAAACCATTTCAAAACGACACCGTTTAAGACATTTTTGGGGGAAAAAGTGGACTTTTATTGACCCAAGATAATAAAAAAAAACCCTAGAAAAATGAGAGCAATCTTCACTTGTTCAAAGAATCTTGGATTATTTTCGAAAACCCAATTTTCTGATTCTTTTAATTTCAGGTATAAAGTTGAGATTTTTAAGAAAAACAATCTTGATTTTTGTTCAAAGAAGAAGATAATTTGTGGGTCTGTGAGAATGGCTTCTTCTTTCAAGCCTGAGCAAGCTAGAGTTCCTCCAGCAATCCCATTGCCCACTCCACCAATCACAAAAGTAAGATTCTTTCTCTGTTTGTATGTATATGTTGTGCGTATAGTTTTCTTGGTTAAAAGATTGCATCTTTTTTATTAGCTAAAAGAAAAGATTGCATCTTTTTGATTTTGCTTGATGATGATGAGGATGTGTGTGTGTATAGTTTTGTTGGTTAAAGATTGAATCTTTTTTATTTCCTAAAAGAAAAGATTGCATCTTTTTGATTTTGTTTGATGATGATATGTGTGTTTTTAGTTCAAGAATGAATTGTGCTAATTTATATGTATTTTGTGTATAATTGTGTTATAAAGATTTGAGCTTTTTGACAGTTTGATGTTGTGTGTGTGTTTGTAGTTCAAGATTGGATTGTGCCAATTGGCGGTGACTGCTGATAAGGAGAGGAACATAGTTCATGCGCGAACTGCTATTGTCGAGGCTGCTGAGAAGGGTGCCAAGCTTGTTCTTTTGCCTGTATGATCGTGTTTCCTTTTTTAATTTTCGTAAGATAAAGATAAAATGGATACCCTTACGAGAATATTTGGTTTAGTTGTTCCATGATCTGCTTTGATGTCCATTTCATTCGGTCTGGTTTCAAAATTAAGAACTTAGAATTAATCTATAATTTACTGTAGTGAAAACGGAATTATGCAAAGTTAAGATAGTTTGCAGCATATGATTGTAGAATGTAAAAGCAGAAATTTCATGATTGAAAGAGCAGTGGCTAGACTGACTTTAAAAACCTAATGCGACTTGTAATTCTCATTGGTCTTATATCAGGAAATATGGAACAGTCCATACTCAAATGATAGTTTCCCTGTTTATGCCGAAGACATTGAAGCTGGTAAGGATGCATCTCCGTCAACCGCAATGTTGTCTGAAGTTGCTCGTACTTTAAAGATCACAATAGTTGGTGGCTCTATACCTGAAAGATGTGGGGATAAGTTGTACAATACTTGTTGTGTTTTTGATACTGATGGGAAGCTGAAAGCTAAACATAGAAAGGTAGTTTTTTGTCCATGCGTTCCTATTATGATATCTAGCTTTCATTCCATAATTATTACTTATCATATGGCTGATCGAGTGATCGTAGACTAGATAAAATGTACCTCAAACTTCTGAAAATGGACCTTATAAGGTATATGTAATGGTATTAATTCTAAAAAATGTTGATTACTAAGAGTTTGTGCGTATGAAATCATAAAGGTATATCTTATGGCCTAAATTATCTGTTTATATTTCAGAAGATATTGTTTTTTTTGTAAAATTAATATCTTTTTGCAATAATAAGTAAACATCTAAAAGGTTGACATATTATAGTAATCTGAAAATTCTATTGTGTAAAGCATGATAACATATTTGTGTACACATATCATTACCAAGATTTAAATATGTGTCCAGAAAAATCCTAACACAACATATGTATTTGAGTATGTGACAGATACATCTTTTTGATATTGATATTCCGGGTCAGATTACCTTTAAAGAATCAAAAACCCTTACAGCAGGGGAGACTCCAACTATTGTTGATACAGGTTCGTTTTTTTAAAGTTGAACAAACTATCTATTAAATTCATTTTCTACATTAGAATTCCGTATCGTACTTATCAACAGCATCCAGAAAATACATATTTGTGATGATATATTTTTGGGGTGTATAGTAGCATGTCCTGACTTGTGATTATAATAATCAATATGTAAGCTACCACTCTGAACTGCCTAAATCTATGTTGCTCTGATTCTGAGGAAGAGGTATCATCAATTACTGGAAGTTTCCCTTGTTAGAAGGAAAATGGCTCAAAAGGAATACCTTCAAGTCCTTAACCATAAAATTGTGACCAATGCTGGTTATACTGGTCAAATTTCAGCACATTATGTAAGCATATTAACTTTTGCAGAGGTTGGACGTATTGGTATTGGCATTTGCTATGATATCCGCTTTCAGGAACTGGCAACTTTGTATGCAGCTAGAGGTTTGTTCACTCTTGTCTATGCTTTATATATTTATCATTGCTAATGTGGACTCTATGATCTTATGAATAATAATCATTTAATATCAACTAAAATACTTTTCGAATTTGACAAGCTGGATTTCATTTCTGTATCGTTAGCAATTTTATATTTTGTATCCACTCAAGTTCATCCCACAATTATGTTCCATGCATCTTCATTCTGTAACAAGTGAAATATCCATCAATGAACAAGGATGTGTAAGAATCTTGGAAAAACGTTGAGTAGATATAAAATCTCTATATGCAAATTATATCTGAGCATCAAGTTTCTAATTAAGATAAGTAATTCTAGGTGCACATTTGATTTGCTATCCTGGAGCCTTTAACATGACTACTGGGCCTCTGCACTGGGAATTGTTGCAGAGGGCAAGGTATTAATATTTGTTACATGCATAAGTTAGTTGTTTAATACTTGATTTTTGTTGTTTCCTGGCTATCTGTTTCTATCTTCCTACTAATCATCTTTTTTCTTCTTTTTTTTTTTACACAGGGCTGTAGATAACCAGGTAAATCAAGAAACTTTGGCCTTTCCTAGCTGTTTGATTCGTGCAACACATTAATAGATATAGATTATGAAGTATTTTATATTCTGCGAAGTTTTTTTTTTCTATAATCTTGTAATCGTTTAAGGACTAGTATATTATCTCCAGAAGATGCTTAAGCTTTAGAACCTCACGAGGGTATTCTTTTATCTATAAGATAATTATCAGCTTATCAGTTTGTCATTTGTTTTGACAGCTATATGTGGCTACTTGTTCTCCTGCTCGAGATGTTGGTTCAGGTTATGTAGCTTGGGGGCATTCCACATTGGTTGGCCCGGTAAGTATACATCTTGCTCCTCATGTATGATGTAAAATATTTCTGGCAGGGCCAACTTGCATCAAACAATGTAAACTCATCACCCATTCTTGACAAGCACATACATGATATTTACTGTTTATTATAGTTTCACATCATGTTAGCAATACAAAACAAGTGCTCGATTATTTTGAATTCTTTATTATTAAACAGTTGAGTTACATCTAGCAAAAGTAACAATTGATTTGTTTACATGCTAGTGAGCTCTAAACAATTGAGTCTCATACAGTTTTTTGGAAGCACAGATTATCTGAGAAATTTATATATAATGTTACACTAAATCAGTTATATTATCTTATATTCAGGTCATTTGGTTTGTTTTGTTTTTTTTTTTTTTCTTTTAAGAATCCGATTCCTCTCTATTTATCCCAATATAAATGTAACTACTTGAAATACATGACTGCTAATATAGGCAAATGCAATCATCTAGATGTTGCATGATTTGCTTTTGTAGATTTTACAATGTTAATTTGTGCTTACTTGTACGTATGTAACAGTTTGGAGAAGTACTGGCCACAACAGAACACGATGAGGCAGTCATCATATCGGAGATTGATTACTCTCTATTAGAGCTAAGAAGGTGACTTACCATCTAACCTCTTTGTTAAGTATTTTATCTAATAATCTATATTCTTGCTCCTGATGTTGGATTCTTTAAATTTACAGGACGAACCTTCCGCTACAAAATCAACGACGTGGTGATCTTTACCAGTTGGTGGACGTTCAAAGATTAAATGCTCAGTAAATTGTATGATAAGTTTGTAACTGAAAGATATAGCTTCAGCTTTGTGTATGGTTATCTAAAATAAAGCTTCGAAAGATTTACATTTTCGAAGAATGTAATGCGAATGTTCGTTATTGGCTGCTGCAACAATTTTGAACAACAAGATTTGGCGAAGTGGTCATTCTCTTTTCATCCTGCTTCATGTACCTCGTCTTATTAGTTTTTTTTTTTTTTTTGGACAAAAATAACGATTTTATTAATAAATTGTATCAAAATACAATATTGGCAGAGCATATCTTTCATTCAAAAAGCTTATTATCTGACCAAAGGTCATGCAGAGATGTTCCCGGAAATTTAGATAATAAAACCTAATGTCTGAAAAGATAACCCACATAAAAGGCCTTGTTAAGATTAAAACCCCGTGGGAAAAAGATTCTAGTAAGGAAAAAGAGTACCCTTTAAAAATACATTTTGTACAAAACAATAAAACTAGTGTCTTCCCGTAGTTATAAGAATCCCTTATGTCATCAAAATTCGTAGCTAAATTGTCCTATACTCCGAAATTCCTAGCTAGATAATTGTGCTTTAAAGTCTCCATCAAAACTCTTCACACTATCCTGAAAATAATAACAAAAGAATCAGAACATATTAAAATAAAAAATTATATTCAATAATAATTTATTCTAAAAAATAAATGTACATATAATTAAAGAAAGAAAATAAAATAAAATAGAATAAGATATCACCAAAGAAAATATCTTTATTTAGACCCTAAAGTAAATTAATATATAAATTAATATATCTAAAATACATAATAAGCCAATAAAATGGCACATTATTATCTCTAAAAGACCAAAAAATAAAGCCCATTAATGGAGGAAAAAAGCTAGGCACTAATTGAAAATATCCACCCCATGCATCACCACAACTACCGTCAGCCGCCGCCGTCCGACAGTAATCCGGCCAAATTCCGGCCACCACAAAATTTCATTTGTCCCCTAATTCAATTACCCATAACCCGATCTACACTCCTCTATTGTACGTTTTTCCGGAATCAAACTCGGACAAAAATTCGAGTCAAATATTCCCTCTTTCTTTCCCCTATTTCTTCTCCTCCCTCACCCTTCTCTCATCTACATTCTACACACAACACTCGTTACCTAATTAATTCCTCGAAATTCATCATAGCTAATAAACCCTCTCCCTCCTTCTCTTTGTCTCTATCTCTCCCTCCTCCGCTTGTCTCCTCCCAAACCCTCCGTTTTATTAGTTTTTATTGTGCTTATTTCAGTCGAAATCCAAAAAACATGTGTCCTGAGATAAGTGTCATAAAAATTGGTCAACTAAAATGAGTACTATATGAGAATATGAAATTGGTGACCGACCAAATTGAATACAACCAAGTGGTTAGATGTTCAAAATTGAGTACAACCAAGGGTATGCTTTTGAAATTAGTAATTGTGCGGGAAATATCTATATAAATTATAATTCCTGAAGTCTTTTGTGAAGGTTTTTTACTTTTCAACCCTTTCCGAATTAATCAAAGTTATACTTAAACAAGAATGTTTGATGAGGTCTTACATGTTAACTAAAGTAAACGGACAAGGGAATATATTTTCTGATAATTAATTGAAGTAAGTAGGTAACTTTAAATCCGGTAAGATCATTGTTTTCCTTAATCAGCGAAGTTGTAAAGTGTATCTTTACATGTTTATAATAACCGGAAAGCATGTAATAAAGTCATTCACTGAATCAGTGAAGTAGCAAGTTTTATGTTTGCATATTTGAATGAATTGAATGAAATCTTATAGATGTCTTCCATGTTCTTAGCTAATGTAGATTGGTAGCAACTAATGTCACCATTATGTTCATTTTACTACTCTCTATTCTTGTACGGATGATTTTATGTTAGAGAGATTGAAGTTAAAGCTTTGAAGAACCAAAAGTGAGTTGGTTGCAAGTCTGGAGTACCTAGGTAAGTTATCAGAATTTTTTCAAGCATGTGATCTACGAGTTTGAAGAATTATATTGTGATGTATCGTGATATTGAATTAGGAAAGCAGACAAATATATCATTATGCAAATTGTTAATCGTCTTATTTTTACAAGCAGACAAATATGTCAATAAGTAAGTTGTTAATCGTCATATTTTAGAAGCAAACTAAAATGTATGTTCTGCCTACGTGCTTTGATGTTCTAAACTACCTTTAATATGTTCTATTTTAAAAAATTTTGATATCAACAAGTCCGGTATTCAAATGGGAAGGAGTGAAGCAGAGGTGACATATTCAAGGTAAAAATGAAGAGGACTAATTAATTACCGGAGAGACTATATCAGTTGTCTATAGAATAATCGAGGTTTGTGTATCATTCTCTTTTTTGGAGCACATTGTCACGCCTCGCAAAAATTTAACCTCTTTAAGGTAAAGATATGAGGAGTCCTTAATAATCTAGAATGATGTGGAACCTAGAGGAATTCTTACGAAGACACTTGGGATTTCATGAAAAGACTAGAAGATTGTGGAACCTCATGGAGCTTCATATAATCTTCTGGAAAGTTCGAGAGCTTGGGAGTTTCTAGGGATTTCTCATGTGTATTTTATATATTTTAGATAGCAGGCCCAACTTGATTAGTATGGAGGCCCTATGTGCTCATATGAATTAAGCCTCAAACAAATAAATACACTAAATATGACGTATATACAAAAAAATTTATATAGGGATTATACATGTGCAATATAATTATTAATAATCAAAACTAATTTTAGTTATTTCGCATGGCTAAAATTCATGTAGTCAATGTAAATAAAAAGAAAATAATAGTAAAAAAGAAAAACTTACTTGAGTTTTTTATTTTTAAGATTGGTATGAGAGGGGGAGGTAATGTTTGAGTTTTAAACAAAAAAACATTTGTTAACTATTGAACATTAATTATATATTATTATGGACCTAGATATTTGGGAGCCCGCTAAAGTTTTGGGCCCTACGTTATTGGGCTGACTGTACATGTTAATCCCCGCTAGATAGGGTATGATCTAGAATAATCTTGTATAGATATGCTAGTGTAGAATATTCTAGAAGCATGTAGGATGTACATGTTCTAAAGTGCTCTCAAACCGGTGGATGAGCCTATAAATGATGAGACCCCTTATTTGGAGAGGCATATTGAAATACAGTAAAGAATATAAAGTGACAGAGTGAATTGAGAGTAAAGTGAGTGCCTACTTTGTCATACTAGCAAGGGGCTATTGTGGATCATGGGGATCCAATTCTTGTAATATTGGGTTACTAACGAAGAAGGGTTTTTGTTAGTAAGTTTGTGTGTCTTTAATCTTATATTGACCCTCGCAGTTTCTCGGGATCCCTTGAAATTGCATATTGACCCTCGCATATTGACCCTCATAGTTGGAGTGGGATCCCGAGAAACTGCGAGGGTCAATATGCAATTTCAAGGGATCGACTGTTTCAGAGCTCGATATGTAAGAATTTTAATTTATTTATCTATGTTTGCGTAGAGGTCAGTATGCACTAGGATACAGTTCTACGAATTACGTAATAATATTTCCAGATGATTAAATAAACTGAACTTTTCATCACTATAGAATGCAAAATAGTAAACCAAGGAAAAAGAATAGAGACCTTATCCAAACTTCATAAAAGACTTCTCTTTTCTTGGTACCCCTACCTTGAGAGCTTACCAACATCTTCATCCACCATGAAGGCCACCCATGCTACAACCAGCTCACCTTCACTAGCTTTAGGAATCCCCCTCAAGCCAGGATTGTGCCCACGAAAAACATACTCCACCTTATCTCTTCTATTCTTAAAATTCTTATCATGCGTATAAAGAGAACTTTTTTCTTTCTTATCAAGTAGCAATTGCCTCCTATCATCACTATCTAACTAATCAGTCACTCTACAACCCGTTTCCCAATTAATCAAAGTTATCCTTCTATAGGAATGTTTGATGAGGTCTCACGTGTTAACCTCTCCCTTGAATTTCCATCATTACAAAATGATAAAATCTCCCTTGAATATTCTTCGGAGTTATGGCTATACCTTAATAAAATATCACTTGGATTTCCTTCACTAGTATTGGTAAATTCACCATAGGATGTTCTTCACTGTCCTCGTCTCTAGAAAACAGTTTACAACAATTAATTTAAAAAGAAAAACAATTACGGATAATTGATGTAAACTGTTCATTGGAGATGAGGACAGTGAAGGAAATCCAATGGAGGCTTTACCAATGTATTTAAGGAATTCCAAGGGATATAATATCGACTAATGGTGATGGTCCAGAAGAAATTCAGTGGAGAAGTTAGCATGGTGTAATGATTAAATTCCAAGTAGAGGCTAACAGGTTAAACCTCATCGGATATTCTCATGGAAGGGTGACTTCAATTAACAGGGGAGAAGGGTGTAGAGTTGATTATCATTTAGAAAGTCATGATGGAAGGCAGTTGTTATTTGATAAGAAAGGAAAATGTTATCTTTATACAAATGCTAAGAATTTTGAGAATACAAGGGACAAGGAGAAGTATGTTTTTAGTGGGCACCATCATGGCTTAGGCAGCTCCTAAAGCTGTTGAATTTGAGCTGTTTGTACCTGGGTGGTCTTCAAATTTTCCTAATAAGGTTGGTGAAGCTCTCATGGGATGGGCACCAAGAAAGGAACAATCTTATATTAAACTGGAAATTGTATACTCTTTCTCCTTACTTTTATGTATTTCATTCTGTAGTAATTTGGCTCAGTTTTTTTATTTAATCATCCGGTAACATTCTTACATGATTCTTAACAATGTAGCCTAATGGAGACCTCTATTCTTTTGGTAACAAGAGTCCGGGTTTAAGTTTTTAGTGGAGATTGTGTGTGTGAGTATTTCAATCACTTATTCTACACCCTTTTACTGGTATAAGAGAAGAAGCAGCAGAAGAAGCAGGACAACATTGGTAACAAGAGTTCGGATTTAAGTTTTTAGTAGAGGATGTGTGTGAGTATTTCAATCACTTATTCTACACCCTTTCACTGGTATAAGAGAAGAAGCTGCAGAAGAAGCGGTGTTAGGAGGAAACACACACACATACGAGATTCAATTAACCAATACATAGTACACACACAAAACATATTTGACGCGGCAAACCCACGTCCCAAACTTGTATTATTAATCCAAACAGTTTTCAATAATACAATCAATCTCACCAAACGGTGATTCACTCACACAATACTTAAGCCAAACAATGCTCAAGCACACAATCAAACAATAACACCTCAATGGTGTTCCAAACCCGATACTTGAGC
>PHNY01263157.1:18222-30423 GCA_003724115.2 Anethum foeniculum
TGGTACCCATCAAGCCATCGACGTCCTCGCCAATGCCTCCCCTCGAACAAGAATCCCATCATCTCGTTCTTCCAATCTTTTGAGAATCAATAAAACCCGTATAGCGACCTCCAAACAACCGTTCTTCATCACAACGGCATATCCATCTACAAAATCACGTGCATCAACCACCACGAGTGCCCATCCACATGTTGAGTCACCCGATCCTTGCTTTCACAATCCTCCGGCCTCCTGAAGAAGAATAGCAACATCATCCAAAATCTTCACCTGGTTGATCAAGCCACTGAAGCAATTGCGATGATCTCTTCCATCTCCTTCCATCTCGAGTCCAAACAAATTGATCCACGATGCAAGTCAACCGTCAAACCACACGTAACTTTGTTAGCAAATCCATCATTGTACTCCACCATACCAACTGAATCTCAATCTTTCCTCCAACCCAATTCATCACGAACACGAACCTCGGTTCTTGATACCAATTGTTAGGAGGAAACACACACACATACGAAATTCAATTAACCAATACATAGTACACACACAAAACATATATGACGCGGCAAACCCACGTCCCAAACTTGTATCATTAATCCAAACAATTATCAATAATACAATCAATCTCACCAAACGGTGATTCACTCACACAATAATTAAGCCAAACAATGCTCAAGCACACAATCAAATAATAACACTTCAATGGTGTTCCAAACCCGATACTTGAGCCAAACAATGCTCAGGCATCTCCCAAACAATACCTAAGGCTACATCTTAAGTATTCGTTATATCTATCAAACAACATGACTATGTATATATAGCCATCCCAACTTAGCCACCAAGACATACCAAATCCTATTACGATAATAATTGTCTACCCATACAATTATTACCCAATCCAATTAAAATAATAATTGTCTACCCATACAATTATTACCAAATCCAATTATGACTTGTATCACCAAGCCCATACAACCCATTGGGTTGAAACCCAACAAGCGGGATAGCAGATTGCACTCGCTCCAAACGATAGGTATTGTAACTTCTCGAATTATGAGACTTCTAATTTCTCTGCTGCATTTCTTAAAATTACACACACCTTAAAAAATTAAACCTTTTGAATTGAAAGTTAGAGTGGTGAGTAGTGGAGCTGAGTCCTCAGGTAAATTTGTTTTCTTTCTTCTGGGTGTAAAAGTTTGTGGTAAAAGTTAATACTTTTTCGACTTTAAAATAATTAAAATTCATTTTTTATACCGCAACATATTTAATGTCCTCGTAGTTTTTTTTATTGAGTATATACAGAAGTTATGTATGTTAACACTTTTACATCAAAAATTTACTTTTAAATTTAATAGCATTATTTCTTTCGAGAAACATCTTCCAAAATACGAATATCACAACAACCAATTAAGGACAATAAATATGATCATGAATGGTATAAAGGTTATTAGACAAGAAAATCTATCGTCAGTTAGTATCAAAAAATTGTTTACATACACGTAAAGTATACAAAAATGTGTATTTAATCAAAGATATCACTTTATGCGAAAATTGGGACCGATATTAACAGTAAAAATTTCTGAAAAATTATTAATTATCATGGTATAGAGGTTATTAAATTTTAATATAGGTCCATATCATCTATATTTTTCTGAATTATCTAATGTTTTAACTTAACAGGATTGGTAAGATTTCCAAGGGATGATCTTCAGGCCTCCTACTTGGTTAAAATAGAATCTTTCTCAAGGCTGCTGAATTTAAAGATTGAAAAATATGAATCTGCTATGTTTTGTGCTTACGGTTTTAACTGGTAAAGTACTATATAATTTTCATTTTGTCATTGTAGATATTAAAAGCCTATCAAAAATGGCATTTTTGTTTTTTTTATCAGTGCAAGTGTATTGTAATTTAATATGTTGGTTTTGTTCTTCTTTAATCTTCCTCTGTTTGTAGGAGATTAGTTATGTACCCAAACGGAAACACAAAACAAAGCGGTGAAAGGCATATATCTCTTTACCTAGCCATAGATAAGACGGATACTCTCCCTATTGGTTGTGAGTTTTGTGTGACCTTCAAAATGTTGGTGCTTGATCACAGCAAGAATAAGTACTTGACCATCCCAGGTGTGTTTTGAATGTCTGGTATAGAAATGTATGTTTGAATCAATTGATGTGGGTCCCTCATTTTTCTTTTATGTTACTAGAGATATTCTGCATATGGATTTAGAGCTATATCAATGTTAATAGGTTGGAGGTCTATGTGACCTTCAAAATGTTTCTGAAACTGAATTCTTTTATAATGTTGTGGTCTAAATAGAATGACTAATTAGGTAATTTCTGTTTGTTTGTGTGAAGATGATTTAGTTCATCAAGTTCGAGGATTTCATCAAGCAAAGGAAGAAAGTGGTTTTGACAGATTGATATCACTATCAATTCTGCAACGAATGGATATCTTATGGATGACTCTTGTGTATTTGGCGTTGAAGTCTATGAGGTGAAATATACCGTAAATGGGAGGTTTTGAAAATGATTGAGGATGCTGAAGAAGTTACTTTTGAGTGGAAAGTCGCTCGACATTGCGAAAAAACATCTTTGTTCAGACAATTTTATAGGTGGAAAATGTAAATTGTTAGTAATATTATATCTTCATTGTATCATGGCATTGCTACAATTTAAGCCAAAATATCTCCAATTTCTATACAAACACAAGAACCTATTCATCTTTTTAAAACCAAAAAAAGAAGTAAAAATATGAGTGCTTCTTTTTGTGTGTCTAAAAGTGCATACAAAATTAAGGGGCTCGTGTATTAATTTAATCCGGCCTTTAAGTATTCAATTAACGTTTTTTTCTTTTTCCGTTAAAGATATCTCATGGTATCGTGACAGCAAGAATCATTTATCTGTGTATCTGGAGTTGGTTGAGAGTCCTTCAACTGTAAAGAAAGTATTAGCAGAGTATTCGCTGGTGCTAAAAAGCTGTCAAAAGTGCAGGGTAAAGTACCAGCTTCTTGAATATAAAGGTATGTGTTTTCAGCGAGAAGGATGTGTTCTTGTTTTCAATTTCTTGACTTTATAGTGCTATGTATGTGTTGATAAGAAGGTTCCATTTTATTCCTTGTAGAAGATATAAGTGGACACAAATGGTTTAGTACTGCGGAATTGACCATTGATGTGTCAAGGCGTTGGGGATTTACAAGGTTACCTTTACAAGAATATCCAGTGTTCTCAATTTGCGATTTTATTGTGGTAGAAGCAAAGGTTAGCATTATGGCAGAAGTCACAGATTTCTCTTAGAAACTGAGAATTTATGTAACCCTAGCAATTTTGAAATTTGTACTCCCAGTTTAGCTCTAAACAAGAGTCTAGCTTAAATCCTTGAAAACATTGAGCAAATAATGAGAACTCAACCGACCGATATTATTGTTTTGCTACTCTATCTTGATTAAGGACGTAAATGAAATTATATTTTGACTTTTTTAAATTTTTGGCTGGCTATCCGAAATAAAGCTTCAAATATTGGAAGTTTTTAATTTTTTTTTTAGTTATTAGAAGAATATAACACTACTCACTAGTCAGTAAAGCATGTATGTAGAAAGAGCACATTAGGTTTTATTCATGTACATGCATAATGACACTCGACAAGAAGTCATAAAAGAAACAATAAAATATTTAACACATGTATTACTATTAAAACTTTATTTTCTTGCTAAATTATTTACTATCTAAACTTATACACACTGAATAAGTGCATCTAGTGTTTAATCATGGGTTATGACACAACCTTATATTGTTATATTAATTTGAAAATATGAACTCTTGAACTGTTTGTTTATGGAGGACTCACTGCAGTTTGCTTGGTGAGAACTTCTTTACTACTTTAGAGTTTGAACTATTTTCATCGCAGCAACGCAAGCATACAGGTAGGATACCGGGTAAGAAGCAGTTACAACAATTTCCACTAGCACACTTTAGGTCGCACCCATCAGTTTAGGGAACTTAATGCGTAGTTACTAATTAGTAATAATATTTATCCTAAACCCATGCTTATTGGATACTTTTTACCTATAGTTTTTTTTATTCGTAAAAACTATTTGAACTAAAGAATAAAAGTAACAATGAGAATTATTGTAGCGATATAATGTGAGCCACTCTGAATATCAAGAAAGTTGCATATTACACATTATGAGCCACAGCCTAAAACCCTGTGGTCTTTATCTTGCTACCAACCCTAACAACTTGAGGAAATACTAATATGCCCTTGCTGTGCTAATAATCCTAACTAGCAGCAGACAAGTACTACTGGACCACCATGACCTGTTCATTATTTAACAAGAAAGACAAAGACATGTAAGGAAAGGATAACTGACATGATCAAGACATGATTAACTGCAATTAACTTCATTACTCCCCCTCAAGAGGAGTGGAGGTAGTTGTCGAGACTCTAATCTTGCCGAGAAATTGATTGTGCTGCTTGACTGGTTGTGACTTGGTGAGGATATCTGTGAGCTGGGAATGTGATGGCACATGAGTTGTCACTACTGCTCCTTCAGCAATTTTATCTCTAATGAAATGGCAATCAATTTCTATGTGTTTGGTTCTCTCGTGAAGCACCGGGTTTGCATCAATTGAAAGTGCCGCCTGGTTATCACTTTTAACTATTGTGGGAGGTAATTCTTGCAGACCCTTGTCCTTGAGAAGTGCGGAAATCTAGTTTACTTTATAGCATGTGAGTGCCATGGCACGATACTCTGCCTCGGCTGTAGAGCGAGCCACCATAGATTGTTTTTTGGTCTTCCATGATATAGGTGAAGAACCCAGAAGAACACAGTAGCCAGAGGCGGACTTCCTCGTTGCAGGGCAGCTGGCCCAGTCACTATCGCAGTAGGCAGTGAGCTGGGCTGCTGAGGATGAAGCTAACAGTATCCCTTATGCTGGATTAATCAAGAGGTACCTTAGAATTCGTTTTGCCACCTGCATATGTATGTTTGTTAGCCTCTGCATATACTGCGCCAGTGTGTGCACTGGAAAACTCAAATCAGGCCTTGTTATCGTTAGGTAAATTAACTTCCCAAGAAAACGTTGGTATGGCTGAGGATCACTCAACAATTCACCCTTGTCTGGAGTCAGGTGTAAATGGGTATCCATTGGTAATTTTAAAGGTGTGGCCTTCATCATCCCAAATTCTTTAAGGAGATCCAATATGTACTTCCTCAGTGAGATAAAGAAGCCTGCATTGCTCCTATCTATCTCGAGTCCAAGGAAATAACTGACCGAACCGAGATCTTTCATATGAAAGTGGACAGATAATTCAGCTTTGAGTTCACTTATTGACCCTCCATAATTTCCAAAAATTAGAATGTCGTCCACATAAATCAATACCAACGTGATCACTTCACCATCGACTTTAGAGTACAGACTATAGTCTGATTTTGAGTGGCTAAATCCAATTGACACTAGAGTTACAGACAGCTTGTGGTGCCACTGTCTGGACGCCTGACGAAGTCCATACAATGTTTTCTTCAACCTACACACCATTTGTTGCGTATCCTTCAATTCACCCGTCATTGGGCATTCAAAGATTCTGGTCCCGTAACCTTGTGGCATCACCATGTAAACTGTCTCCTCCAATTCACCATTTAAAAATGCATTTGATACATCCAATTGATGCACGTGCCATTCCTTTATAGCTGCCACTGCAAGCAAAGCTCTAACCGTGGTCATTTTCTCCACCGGAGCAAAAGTCTCAACAAAATCGATTCCATAAGTTTGCTTATAACCCAATATCACCAAACGAGCTTTGTGCTTGTCAATGGACTCATCTGCCTTGAACTTAGTCTTATAAATCCACTTACATCTGATCGCCTTTCGGTTTGCAGGTAGCATTGTCACTTCCTATGTTTTGTTTTCTTCCCAGTGCTTGCAGCTCGGCATTCATGGCCTCTATCCAATAGGGCAACTTCACTGCTTGATGAAAAGATGTTGGGTCTGTATGTGACTCAATGGTTTCCAGGAAACAGTTAAAATTTGAACTCACCAATTGTGGAGCTATTGCAGCTGCACTCATTGCAGTTTTAGATGCAGGCGTGACAAAGTCTTTGAATCAATCTAGTTGCTTTGAGGTTCTTGCTGACTTCCTCAGCAGTGGTTACTGCTGTTCAGTGTTTACATTGGCATCATTGTCTGTGGTTGGTTGATCAGTCTGTGTTTCAGACACATTTTCCTCACTCTCATTCACTTCATCATTTGTATCCATTTCCAATTCTTCCTCATACAAAGCATTGCTAGGTTGTGGCATCGAACCGGGTAATGGCTGAGCATACGACTTTGCAGCATGTTCATTCAATGGGAATACCTCTTCATGAAAAGTCACATGCCTTGAGTTGAAGGTCTGCATCGTTTTAAGATTTAACAACCTATAGCCTTTGGTGCCACTTGGATATCCGAGAAACACATAGGGAATACTTCTCGGGGCAAACTTGTCACCACCTCGAGCAGCATTGTATGCCATTGCCATACACCCAAAAACTTTCAGCCTGTTATAGTCCACCCGCTCCCCTGTTAGCTTTTCATAGGGTATTTGAAAATTCAGTGCTGCCTTGGGCAACCTATTGATGATATGTACAACCGTCAATACGCAATCTCCCCAGTAAGACAGCGGCACTCCAGATTGAAAACGTAACGCTCTAGCAACCTCCAAGACGTGTATGTGTTTCCTCTCCGCACTAGCATTTTGCTGTAGCGTGTAAGGGTACGATGTCTGGTGGATTATTCCTTTCTTTGCGAAATATTCAGCACAAGCACGATCAGCAAACTCCAATGCATTGTCTGACCGTATAATTTTAATCTTTCCCTTGTATTGAGTGCCAACATACTCTTCAAATCTTATCAATGTGCTCAAGTAATCTGACTTTTTCTCAAGTAAATAAACCCGCGTTACTCTGCTAAAGTCATCCACTAGAGTGAGAAAAAATCTGAATTTTCCTCTAATGTTCACTTTATAGGGTCCCCAAATATCTGTGTGCACTAGGTGAAAATTTTCAGATGCATGTGAACTACTTATGGGAAAAGCAAGTCTAGTCATTTTAGCCATTGGACAAGTAATGCAAACCTGTTGCTTTTGCTGGTGAATGCAGTGCTTGACTTGTTGAATATGTTGCATCTTAGACGCTGACGCGTGCCCCAACCTCTGGTGCCAGATATTGAACTCATTTTTGACTTCCATTCCTTTTCCTTTATCCTGTTCTACTGCTCCTGTTCGCTGTCCTGCCATAGCCATTTTACCTCTATATTCCTTTTCATTCTGTAGGTAATATAGCCCCTGTTTCATTCTTCCCATCCCAACCATACACTTGGTAACGGAATCCATAATGATGCATCTGTTCGGCTGAAACACAACATCACACTTGCTATCCTTCGCTAACTTATGGATGAAAAGCAGATTATGATTAAACTGAGGGACATGTAGAACATTCTTGAGTTGTAAACCATTTTGCAGATTCACATCTCCAATGTGTGATGACAGTAGTTGCACCTGTGGGCAGTGTTATGGTGAGCATTGCAGGAGCTGCCTTTACATTCATCAGATATTTCAAAGATGAAGTCATATGGTCCGACGCACCCGAGTCTATGATCCACTCCATTGACTCCTTCACCTTCTCTTTGCTGCTGTACACCATTCCAGAAAAACTAAATTCTAGCTCATCCTCAGTTTCAGACCCTTGTGTGTTTGAACATTCAGCCTTAGGAATCAATTTCAGCAATTGATCTAGTTGTTGAGCAGTCACTATTACACCTTGAACATTGTTGGCTGCTTTGGGTGTGAAATGCTTTCTATTTCCACTCCATTTGTTGGGAACTTGCTTCTGCCCAGGTTTGTGTTTGTAGTGCCATTACGGATACCCAGTGGTCTCCCAACATTTTTCACTTGTGTGTCCCTTTCTCCCACAAGTTGCACACATTTGAGGTTTATTCATACCTCCTTTGCTATACATGGCCATTGCATCCATGTCAGCCGTTATACCATGTGTTAACACCTCTCTCTAAGACTCTTCTTGTTGTATAGTTGAGCATGCCATCTCCACCGAAGGTAACGGACACATCATAAGCAGTTGGCTCCTCTGCGCCCCATACATGTCATCCAACCCATTTAAAAACTGGAAAAGCTTGGCCTCTTGCTTCATGGTTTCTATGGCTTTCAACAAATCTGTCACCTCCGCAGTTGTTGTTGTGATGGCAGGGAGGATGTTCATGGAATCAATTTCCTCCCACAAGCCACTTAGACTAGTAAAATATTCATTCACCTTCGACCCACCTTGTCTCAGACTAAACAAATCTTTGTTTAATTTGTACTTTCTTGGCCCATTTGTCAAGGAAAATCTCTTCTCTAGCTGCCTCCATATTTCACTTGCAGTGTTAATGAATATCACGGATGATTTAATGTTATCTGAGATGTTGTTGTGAATCCAGGATATCACCATATTATTGCACGTGTCCCACTGAGTGGCTTCCGTTGCATCCGTTGCGTTTCTTGACACCGACACATCTACGAAACCCAGTTTCCTTTTTGCTGACAACTGTATTTCAGATGTTCTTTTCCATGCTCTATAATCTCCTACTCCTTGCAGCTTTGACACAACTATTGATGTTGGTCCATCAGATGGGTGTCGAAATAAGGGGTTTTGAAGGTCTGTAAAGGACAGCTTACTAGTAGCCATGAGCAGATCTAGACCTGTAACTGATGTATGACACAACAACACACACTTGTCTAGACTCCAATAACACACTCGACTACTTTGCAATAAACAAGAATTGACTACTCACTACAACAAGAAAACTTTTCTCACAACTCAGTTACCTATGCTATGCTTTGATACCATAAAAACTATTTGAACTAAAGCATAAAAGTAACAATGAGAATTATCGTAGTGATATAATGTGAGCCACTCTGCATATCAAGAAAGTTGCATACTACACATTATGAGCCTATGTCTAAAACCCTGTGATCTTTATCTTGCTACAAACCCTAACAACTTGAGGAAATACTAATATGCCCTTGCGGTGCTAATAATCCTAACTAGCAGCAGACAAGTACTACTGGACCACCATGACCAGTTCATTATTTAACAAGAAAGACAAAGACATGTAATGAAAGCATTACAGACATGATCAAGACATGATTAACTGCAATTAACTTCATTAATTCGGCCATGGATAATTCATACAAGTTGCTCACTAGTATACTTGAAAGCGTAATACACAACTCAATGAACTTATTTTGTATATATATAAAGCATGAATCTCTGCTCAAGAGAAACTGTTAATTTAGATCAGCTTACTAGTTTTATAGATAATGCCAAAGATAGTGAATTGTGAAATCGCTGAAGCTATTGATTTGTGGTAGGTTTTTTATTTGGCATTTTCAATATTATATGATTTCAGTATTACGTTGAGGCCTTTTTTTTCTGTGTATCCTTAAATGTTCCAATCTATGTACTCTGCCACTTAAAATAGAGAAATAACACTAAAACAGAGGAAAGGCATATTAGATATTCTGATGTTATCTTTGAAGACCTGGTCTGTGCGTAATTATGGTAGTTAGTAGTTGATGCTGCAATAGAATTTTGATGGATTCTGGGTGTCTGCAAATAGAGATTATTAAGCAGAATTGGGAAAAATCTAGGAAGATACTTGGTCTTAAATGTATTGTGCTGCAGCCTCTTAATTTGTGGTAAAATCAAATGGTGTCCGATAATGTTAGATATTTACAGTTTCAATTTATTTGCAACTATTATAATTTATATAACTCTTTCAATATAATTCGTTACAATAAATTTATTAATAAGTTTTTTTCATTTATGTTGAGATTATAATTTATCAGAGCTTTTAGTTTTTATATTATTTACGGATATTTATCTGAATTATGCTACAACCAGCTCACCTTCACGAGCTTTAGGAATCCCCCTCAAGCCAAGATGGTGTCCATGAGAAACATATTCCGCCTTGTCCCTTCTATTCTTAAATTCTTATCATGCTTATAAAGAGAACTTTTTCTTTCTTATCACGTAACAATTGCCTCCCACCATTACTACCTTGTTAGTCATTCACTCTACAACCGTTTCCCAATTATTCAAAGTTATCCTTCTACAAGAACGTTTGATGAGGTCCTAGATGTTGACTGAAGTAAACGGAAAAGGGAATATATTTCTGATAATTAACTGAAGTAAGTAGGTAACTTTAAATATGGTAAGATAGTTGTTTTCCTTAATCAGCGAAGTTGTAAAGTGTATGTTTACATGTATATAATAACTGGAAAGCATGTAATAATGTCATTAACTAAATTGGTGAAGTAGCAAGTTTTATGTTTGCATATTTGAATGAAATCTTATAGATGTCTTCCGTGCTCTTAGCTTATGTAGATTGGTAGCAACTAATGTCACAATTATGTTTATTTTACTACTCTCTATTCTTGAACGGATGATTTTATGTTAGAGAGATTTAAGTTAAAGCTTTGAAGAACCAGAGTGAGTTGGTTGCAAATCCGGAGAATCTAGGTAAGTTATCAGAATTTTTTCAAGCATGTGATCTACGAGTTTGAAAAATTATATTGTGATGTATCGTGATATTGAATTAGGAAAGCAGAAAAATATATCATTACGCAAATTGTTAATTGTCATATTTTTACAAGCAGATAAATATGTCAATAATAAGTTGTTAATCGTCATATTTTAGAAGCAAACTAAAATGTATGTTCTGCCTACGTGCTTTGATGTTCGAAACTACCTTAATATGTTCTACTTTTAAAATTATTTTGATATCAACAAGTCCGGTATTCAAATGGGAAGGAGTGAAGCATAGGTGACATATTCAAGGTAAAAATGAAGACGACTACTTAACTACCAGAGAGACTATATCAGCAGTCTATAGAACAATCGAGGTTTGTGTATCATTCTCTTTTTTGGAGCACATTGTCACGCCTCGCAAAAATTTAACCTCTTTAAGTGCGCAACATTTTACAAAAGATAGGAGGAGTCCTTAATAATCTAAAATGGTGTGGAACCTAGAGGAATTCTTAAGAAGACACTTGGGATTTAATGAAAAGACTAGAAGATTATGGAACCTCATGGAGCTTCATGTAATCTTCTGGAAAGTTCGAGAGTTTGGAAGTTTCTAGGTATTTCTCAGGTATATTTTATACTATATTTTAGATAGTAGGCCCAACTTGATTAGTATGGAGGCCCTGTGTGCTCATTATGAATTAGGCCTCAAACAAATAAATACACTAAATATGACCTATATACAAAAAAATTATATAGGGAATATACTTGTGCAATATAATTATTAATAATCAAAATAGATTTTAGTTTTTTCACATAGCTAAAATTCAAGTAGTCAATGCAAATAAAAAGAAAATAATAGTAAAAAAGAAAAACTTACTTGAGTTTTTTTATTTTTAAGATTGGTATGAGAGGGGGAGGTAATGTTTGAGTTTTAAACAAAAAAACATTTGTTAACTATTTAACATTAATTATATATTATTATGGACCTAGATATTTGGCAGCCCGCTAAAGTTTTGGGCCCTATGTTATTGGGCTGACTGCACATGTTAATCCCCAGTCTGCTAGATAGGGTAGGATCTAGAATAATCTTGTATAGATATGTTAGTGTGGAGTATTCTAGAAGCATGTAGGATATACATGTTCTGGAGTGCTCTGAAACCGATGGATGAGCCTATAAATGGTGAGACCCCTTAGTTGGAGAGGCATAGAGAAATATATTAAAGAAGATAAAGTGATAGAGTGAATTGAGAGTAAAGTGAGTGCCTTTTTTGTAATACTAGCAAGGGGCTGTTGTGGATCATGGGATCCAATTCTTGTAATATTGGGTTACTAACGAAGAAGGGTCTTTATTAGTAAGTTTGTGTGTCTTTAATCTTATATTTAACATATATCAGCTGCATAAGTGTTGGGTGACATTTCGGGAAAAGCTGGTCTAGTAGCTCACCGCATAACTATTGGGCGACACTTAACGGAAGACTGGTCTAGTAGTTCGTTTGGGAGGCGACAAGCACTAGAAGCGAGCATAATTGGCTTAGAATGTTGGGTTTTGTGGAGTCTGTTAATTAAGCCCATGAAAATAGACTTTTCAGATTCACACTAGGATTTGAATTAGTTTACTTTTCAGATCTGGACTATAATTTGAATTAGGCCCAGTT
>PHNY01263180.1:1828-14076 GCA_003724115.2 Anethum foeniculum
TTTAATTCAAATTAATTTAAAAAATTTATATAATATTAAATAAAATTCGTGCANCCGCACGGGTTTTAAGCACCATTTTTATCAAATAAAAAACATCATTTTTACCTTTTTTATTTTTTCTAAAAAATAAATTAAAATTCATATGTTATTGAAAAAGAAGCCCGTGCATCGCACGGGTTTTAAGCTAGTAATAATAATTTATAAAAATTGAAAAGATCGTTCGTTATTATCTGTTAAGTTTTGAATTTGTTTAGTGTAAAATAAAAACGAAAATATCCTAATGAATAAAAATATAAAGTATAATAAAATCTGCAGTAGGAAATTTAGTGTTGGATACAGCTATGACGACACGTAGGGCTTAAGAGCTGCAATCAAGTTGAGCTTCATGCTCGTCAAGGTCCGTATCATTTTATCCAGTGGACTGGATTCAAATAGAACCATGTTCAGAGATGAAATAGCAAAGATCATTATAACCCATTATTCTGAAAATTATTAATTAATAATTATAATCAGAATTGACTTATTAGGGATTAATTTAATTTTCTATAAGTACAATTTTGGCATGTGTCAGCAATTACTAATATGAAATCCGGGTATTTGATTGATCTGTTTAAGGGGGTAAAATTGTACATCTTGGAATAAAAAAGAGTATAACATTGTTACTGTGAGTGCTGACATTTTTTTATTTCTAAATAAAATAATTTACTAAATTCAAGTTGCGTCTATGTTCGAATAACCATCTAGTCAATTCTTATACTAGCGGCCAAAGTAATGACACTTTGTCATCAACTAGTACTAATTACGAAAATAATAAATTTTCGTGATGTCAAGTTATTGCATACGAATATGATAGGTAGTTTAATATTGATAAGTATTTACAGATTTTTTTTTAAGTTTGTATTATATTTCAAGGCAATGTATGGACGGGTTTCTAAATAAATAAATAACAGTTAACCTATATCTTTAGTTTGATACTACATGACTAATTGATTCGAAAGGCGAAACTAACCCAATATATTACAGTAATTTATTATATTCAAGTTTATTTCTTGATAAAACTAACACGTTAATTTTAATTTTTAATGCTGACATGTATAATGATTTAATTGACTAAGATTCTCCATTTTTATCAAATTTTTTTGGGCAAATCATTGTGTAGTGTTGTTGTGGTATATACGATATCATTGTTGACCATTGTAACTTTTATCTGGACCTATTCGTGAGAGTTAATTTGCAATCAACATTTCGACATCTGAAGGTCTCGAAAAAAAAAAAATTCCACGCGTGCCCGTTTCTATATGATAGTCTTACAGAGCTGCACCAACTTAGCTCCTCAACAATACAATTAAGAACTTGTTAATTTAATAGATATTTATGTCCAAAAGGTACAGGGATGTTTGGTTTATTGTATTCTTATAAAACATAGGCTTATTTTTGAAAAATTTAAATGTGTGGAAAAATACATATTTTCGCTAGATAACGAATATGAAACATCTTCTTAATATTTATGTCTAAAATAAAATAGATTATACATAGTTTTTCTCGAATAATAAATTTGTATTTAATTAGAAAAGTTTAGCTAAATAGGATCATAATTAGTGCTATAAATATAATTAGTCAATTTGAATTTTTAGATATTTATTTATAATTATTTAAAATTTGTTAATCTTGAATTTGGATATTTATTGAGTCATTATATTTAATTCATACAAAAACTCATGTAACTATAATATGTTAATTTCCAATTTTTATAAAACTACTTATACTTAAGTTGCTAGAAAATGTTGTTTAAACACATTTCTCACGAGCTATTATCATCCTGAACATTTTATGAATACCACTTACAAGTTCATTCTCACAAATAACTTAACATAGTAACTAATTCTTACCAACCGCTAATAAAAATTTTCACAAATTTTAATAAATTTTCATTTAAATAAACACAAAAGTAATACATAATAAATTAAATAAAAACAGCAAACCCAGTAAATATATTTATGTCCTGTAATTTATTTATTTTTAGCTTAAAAGCGGAGTATAAATAATCAAATTTTTAGGACTCCTATCATTTTATGTACAAAATATAATTAAATAATTGTAAAAATTAATTAAAAAAAATTTCTAAACTGTATTAACGAATATGAATATGTCTTACTAACATCGTAGTAGAATCAATTATTAATATTTTAATCAAACTATGTTGCAATTAAATTTGGATCATTTATAGAATTAATTCTAAAATAGATTTTACTCAGAATAGTAAAATATATAATAGTTATTCATTATTATTATATAAAGTTTTAGCTAATGGATTTGATATATGCTTAAATAGTATTATTAATCATTTTGATTATGTAAAATTATACCTAAAATTAAAAATAATTATCATTTTCACTAAGTGGATACAAGATTAAAACATAAAATATTTTACATATTTTTTGAAAATACCACACTAGATATCATCTATATTATTAACTAAAAAATTTCTAATATGGAAGATACTCTTACTTGTTACCGATAATCTTACTTGTTATTAGAAAAGCAGTAAACAAAAATGAATAACAAGTCTTGTAATTAGCGAAGACAAATGAACAAACACCATAATTAGACCTTCCATATCCATTCATTATGAATCAAAACACCAAATACTAACACACAAAACTATCATGTATACAAACATTTTAAAAAGAGACAAACAAAAACACAAAAAATCACACCATATTGATATTTATCGAAAGTAATACATCCAAAGAAATACAATACAAAACACACTTGTATTTTCTATTTTTAAAAAATGAAATTGACCCTCTCTCCTAAAAAAACCATCAGCTCAACGATTTCTCCGCTCCCGTTTTCAATTTCTAGCATCACACCCTCCCCCAACATACACCCCCAAAATTTTTCTATCATTTTTTCTCTTCAACAATTCAACACACACAAACATATATTCTTCTTCTTCTTCTGTATCTAATAACTTAAAAAAAAAAGGGTAAGAAGTTGAAGAAGGGATAAAGGATAGGAAAAGATACATACAGGATTGTTGTATGTAATGCATCAGAAGAAATCAGAAGTTCAGATCGGAAAAGAAAGCAGTGGCATCTCTTCCGATTTCAATCCAACTCCACCCCTTTTATTTCCTTCTACTGTTCATCAAAAACATCCTCATCATTTTCATTTAAGCCCTCATTTTGATAGTAATAATAATAATAATAATCTTGCTACATCTTTTATTACTAGCCCTCATTATAATTATCAAATTAGTGCTCAACAAGGTGTAATTCAAGATGATTCTGTTACCCTTTCTCCTTCTCCTAAGAGTACGCCTCATAAAAGGCCTATTATGTCCCAGAATTCGAGTCCAGTTTCGAAAAATATAGCCAAGAATTCATCTTGGTGGAGTTCTTTTGGGAATTTTAGGTTTTCCAGCTTGAAATCTGAGTACCCACATAGAATCTTGAGTAGTTCTGGTAAAAAGGTTGCTGCTTTTCGGTTAATTCATAGGTTAAGGGAGTTTAGGCGTCTTCGTGTTCATGTTAGGTTGATTTTGTTGTTATCATTGCCGTTTTTTTACTTTTTGGTTTCGCATCCTAGTCGGTCTTTTGTTCTTGATTTTCTGTCTGCGTTTGCGTTTTCTGCTGCATTGTTGTTTTCGTTGAATCTTGCGTTGCCTAGGTTGCCTTCGATTAGGTTGTTTCTTGCTAGGTCTTTTCCTATCAAGATTGGATCATCTAGGCATGGGTCTAAGTCAGCATTGCCTGTTTTTTGGTCGATAGGGTCGAGGTCTAGATTGGAAAAACAGGTGAATTCGGGGTGTTGGGTACAGGCATATAGTAACGGGGATGTGTATGAGGGGGAATTTCATAAGGGGAAATGTTCCGGGAGTGGGGTTTATTATTATTACATGAGTGGACGATATGAAGGTGATTGGGTGGATGGGAAGTATGATGGTTATGGGGTTGAAACGTGGGCTAGAGGGAGTCGTTATCGTGGGCAATATAGGCAGGGATTGAGGAATGGATTTGGCGTGTATCGGTTCTATACAGGGGATGTTTATGCAGGAGAATGGGCCAATGGGCAGAGTCACGGATGTGGTGTTCATACTTGTGACGATGGTAGCCGGTATGTGGGGGAATTCAAGTGGGGCGTTAAGCACGGTCTTGGCCATTACCATTTCAGGTAAATTTTCCCATATGTAGAGCATATGTTGGATACGTCATACATGTCATGATGTTTTGTTGGTTTACTGCTTTAATAATTTCGTAGGTTTCAGAAAATATTGACAAATTGGTGAAGTTATACTTTTTTCCTTTACGTAAGCTAACTTGAAATCTATGTATAATTTCTGTTACCGAGACTCTTCGTTTTGCCTCAAGTACCCATGTCAGACACTCTGACATCGGTATGAACACATGGACACTGATTTTAGGCCAAAAACGTATATAGCTTGATAAATTGCTGAGTGGAACTCATAGACACGTATCCACGTGTGACACTTCTAGCCGAGTCCGGATAACGTAATGTACAATTGTTTTTGAATTGGGAATATGCTTGATTGTTTTCAATAAGATAAGCTACAATGATGACCCTTCTAATTAGCGAAGTGATTTATTAGATATGCCAGTGTATTAGTAATGAAATTTAATAAGATTGATAGAAATGAACAACAATTTGCTGTCTTGCTTTCTTGATTACTTGAAAAAATTTGTTGTTAATGCCAATTTTACTAAATATTAATGGCATTAGTAGGTCATTTTTATGCTTTAGTGATGTCGTGAAACTTAGGCAAGTTGATATGTGAGATGGTATGTTTCTGTGCTATGAAATCCTAAGATTGTTATAAGAAGTTTCAAGATTCATCCGCACTATACAAGTATATGTTGACTCAAGCTGTAAGATCATTAGCTGTCTAGTTGTCATGAACTTGTTCTTTTCAAATCATAGAAGTAGGCTTTTGATTACATTTTCACTGAGGATGCAACCTTGGCCTTTTAAAGGGGGTTCTTTGGAATGTACCTGAAATTTTGTTTTTCAACTCCCAGCCTTCATGTCCTAAGACACATTTATGAACTTAAGTAGGTTCTATATCTAGTGTTTTGGGCCTTTTGACTAACCACCTTAACATATTTTTGTTTCTTTTAACACAACAAGTCGCCATTGAACAACATCGAGTACCAGTTTTAGGTTCCCAGACTACCTTTACATCTGCTCCTCTTCTTAAATGAACATGCTTGTAAGTTTTGTTGAGCTTATCAATTCTCTTTCCCCGTAATTTTGCAATAACTGGCGAGGAGATGATCTTTCAAGTGTAACAACATTGTTCAATAGCTTCAAACTAAGCTGTAGCTCAGAAGCATGTCTCACATATACTATTACCACTACTCATTTTCACAGCTTGTCTTATATTTTCTATTATTAATGTTAATTTACTTGGTTATATTTTCTACTCCCTCTGTCCCGTTTTTCTTGTCCGTCAATCAAAATCCACATTTATTCAATCAAGCCATAAACAATTAATAGTTGCCATAATATAAGTTTTGGATTACTATATTCACCTCATTTTTTCCTTTTATTTACATATTCTTTACCATAATTATTAAAATGGACAATTTTTTTGGGACAAACAATAATGGAAACAGTGGACAAGAAAACCGGGACGGAGGAGTATTATTGTTGTATGTCAGTAGGCGTGGTTAAACTGTCTTTAGAGAGAGAAACAAATTGCAATTATATGTATGTATGTTTTCTTGTTTTTGGTTGGACCCATTGACAGTCTGTGTTACTTCTTTGCATATTAAATCCTAATCATCTATATTCTCAAGTCTAAATAACACTGTGAAACGTGGTCAGATGAACTAAACTTTGGTTTAACCAGACAAGGCACATGAGAGTATGTGACAAGATACAATAGTGACCTGTCTTAAGAAGCTAAAACAAAAATGTATCCTTCTTATTGGACTGAAGTTCTATCTAATTGGTTTGCTTTAAAGAGCTACCTGCCATTGATTTTTGTGTGCTACTCTTTTGCCTTTTCTCCCAAATAAATCAAATTTCTAAATTTCTATGGATACAAGTTTCTTGTTGTATGTGCTAGGAAACACAGAAAATATGTTTAGTAAAATAGTTGATCAGGTGTTTCCGGTGATTATCTTTAACAAACACCTTCCATGTGGACTCCTATATTCTCTTTCTTCATTAGGTCAAGGGGAAAAAGGCATTTACGCTAGGCCCTCCAGTAGTATCCAGGTCCCATCTACGTGATTGGGGAATTGCCAATTTGCTAGATTTAATTGTTTACTTTGATTTAAATGAAGAAACTTGTACAAATATACAATCAATCCACACCACAAACTTGCTTTCTAATTCGTTTCATGTGTACAGGAATGGGGATACATATGCTGGAGAATATTTTGCTGACAAGATGCATGGCTTTGGTGTTTATCGTTTTGCAAATGGGCATAGGTATGAAGGAGCCTGGCATGAGGGTAGAAGGCAAGGATTAGGCATGTACACTTTTAGAAACGGGGAAACACAATCTGGGCATTGGCAAAACGGGATTATGAATGTTCCTAGCACTCAAAACAATACCTATCCAGTATCACCTGTTGCAGTTTATCACTCTAAAGTTCTAAATGCAGTTCAGGTACTAATAGACCTCTGTCTGATGCCCTTTAACCACTTCCCTTTTTCTATATATGTTAAATTTCAGCTATTAGTGACATAGATTGCTAGTTGCAACATTGTGTCTAATTTAGTCTGAATTACTCTCAGGAAGCACGACGAGCAGCAGAGAAAGCTTACGATGTTGCAAAAGTAGATGAAAGAGTTAACAGGTCTGTCGCAGCAGCTAATAGGGCAGCTAATGCAGCTAGAGTAGCAGCAGTGAAAGCTGTGCAGAAACAAATACATCCCCGGACTACCAGCGACGAAATTCCTATCCCGATAGTACAAGACTGGCATATTTCTCAGCAATTGCCGGCGTAAACGCAAACACTTCAGAATGCTTCAGTTTTACAAGATGGCAGCAATAAGACAACGGTCAACACATTAGTATCTTAATTTTGAGCCTCTTCGTTCCTGTGTGGTTTCTTTCCTGGAGAAGCTAACATGTGGTACCATCCACACCTGATCTCTGGTACGTTGATGATAGCTGAATTTTCGAGCATCTAGGTTTATAGTTTGGACTCTCCCAGTCTCTGGAGAATATGAGAAGCAGAAAGATGCAACTATCATGATGTAATTGCGTATCATATGTATATAATGTAGGTAGCTGTAATGTTTAAAGCTGGTGCCAAGGGAAAACCTTCAAGCCAGTTGGTCTTGTAACTGATCAATGGAAGTTGTGTAACACTAGTAATGTATCCTGTTTCTGTCATGCAAAGCACAGAAAGAACTGCAGTATGCCTGTATATCTGTAAGACTGTAACTAACAAATCGTGTCGTTGAAAATAAGAAAATTACTCGAGAAAATATCGGAGTATAAAAACAATTCTTATTATACTGTAATATTTTTAAGAGAAAATATTTTACAAAATAGATACTTTTGAAAAGAATCCTAATATTTTTTTAGACAATGACAAACTGGATTGGCTATAAAATATGCTAGTCATAAACCCCTGCTTTCGCATCTTTCAAGTAAGCGTGAATATATACCCCTTTTGAGTTGTCAAGAATGTTCCGAATCCAACTTAAACGAGCTCTTCGAATAAAAACTGTTTTGTTCGATAAATTTTTGATAGAGTTGATTGATTTGTTTTACACTAATCAAAAGATTCAGAATGGATTTGCTACTCCTTTTTTCCCTTTACTTTAATAAATCACATATATTGTGTACATCATGATTTGAATTTGTCTGTCATAACAAAGTTTAAAAATAATTAAAATCCGAGTTATTATATTCTCAATTATATAATTTATTATTCCACTAATATTATAACGTTATAATTCCAAGTCCATATATGAATCTGAAAATTTATATATGCATCTACTTCTACATGTTTTTTTACATGAATACGTATTATTAATAAAATAATAAATTACTGTGAAACTCTAAATCCCGATTGTGCCTTGCTATGTTTGTCATACAAAATTAGTGGCAAAGTATTTTTCATTGGTGGTTCAATTACTTCCATTTGCCATCACATATAAATCCACAAATGATATACATGACACAAGCAGAACAGATGTTGGGAATTGTATCCAAACCACAAAATTGGTCATTAGTACCACAAGAGTTTTTTTTGTCAAAAACATGATACATCAAATTTAAGGAGGGAAATAGAAAGAAACGATAACTTTTTGGATCAGTAGCATCAGTGTGCTACTAAGATCAATAAGATCTAACTCTCAGTCTGCTCCCTCAGCCTCCGGATTGTGCTCCTAACTGTCACGGCAGCAGCAGTGCTGGGCAATTGCAAAAAGAAGGGCATTAGAACCTTGACACCAAGTTTTAAACTATTACAGAAACATATACTTAATAATGCATCTTAAAACAGTACTTTAGTGTATAAGCACCGCCTGCTTTAACTTTGCCACAGTCTTTGCATCCCCAGATGCCCACAGCCTTCCTCTTCACTGCATACTGTACAATCGAACCCCAAATTAGAACTTTCACAACAAGATGCAAGAGACAATTCCAGGATTAACTAAATGAACTTGAGTAGAAGAGAGACAAACCTTTCCGCAAAATTCACAGAAATATCTGCTGTGCTGTGAAACCTCCATTTTTTTAATCTGCTTACGTAAACTAGCACCATAACGGGTACCTGTATATAACCAGAAACATCTCGTTAAGAAGATACATAAGGTATATCTGCAAACTACGAGAAGCACTAAACTACATAAACAATTAAATATCAAATCTCCAACATCGAAAACCCAAAAAAAATGTAAAATAGGCAGCAGTTACAATTATTACTTTATCTATTAGTTCACTTGTGTCTTCATATACAAATAGGTGAGCATTCAACCTATTATTGCTCCTTGACTTGAAGAACTAAGTTATAATAAAAGTACTGTGCATGACTACAAAAATGCAATACACACACCCCTATGCTAAAGTGACTAAGAGAAGCATACCCATGCACTTCTTTGTGCGGACAATCTCAACTATATTTTTAATATGTGACAACAGACAAACCAATTACTGGAATGTTTGACTACCTTAAAGCAGCAGAAATGTGAGACAATTTAAAGTTGCAATAACATGAACATACCGTATTTTCCAACAATCCCCGCCTTCTTGGTTCTCTTGGTCTGCAACATTATGAACAGAATGAGAAGAAATTAAACTTAAAATGTTTAATATAAACAAAATAGTAACAAAGTAATCAACGAAAGTTTTGAAATATACAGCTCAAAGCAAGTATAAACAGTCATCTTCCTATTCTCACAACCTAAATCATAAGCTACGCAATAACATTTTAATTTGCCTATTACATGCTACATTTCATGTTTCCTTAAACAATTAATCTAAAATTTGTATCATCCCACTGTCAGCGAATCACAGTAAATCGCCAGCCAGGATAGAACATTGTGGCCTGCTTCCAACTTATAACACTTAATTTTTACCCATAAAATGTTCCTTTCCCAAGGCTAATGAACACAATCACACTGGACTATTCAATTGCTTACACGGATAAAAATTCATCCACAAGCTAATGTAGTCAAGTCACCATAGTCAGCTAACAGGTTTCCACCATGTCTCACCGTCTTAATTCATTCTTTAAAGTACATAAACACCGAGAACCATTCATAACTACAAAAACCAAATTCAGAACCTAACTAACCACGACTAACTACACATTTACAAGATTTAACTTTCCCAAAAGCTTACATAGACCTGAAACTAATCAAATTATTCATCTAAATTAAAAATTAAAATATCTTCAAAAATTCCTAAATATGAAATATTTAGCATTTAAAAAACAAAGCACAAGGAGCAGCTAGATCAACATTCTTATACCAACAGAATATTAGCATCAATTACTAATTAAACAAATTATAAAACTCAAATTAATCAAACATATAAAAGAATTATATCATAAATAAAAGAAATCAAAGAGAGAATAGTGTACCATTTTTACGAGGGATGATGATGAAGATGACGAGGCAGCAAAACCCTAGTTTCTTAAATCACGAGTCGGCTACGCAGATTATATGTATCACATCACATTTGTTAAGTATTTGGGCTTTTGTAAGGTTTGGACTTATATTTTTCACGGTATGGGTTTAAGACTCGGCCCACACAATGATGCGCCATGTACATGCAAGGAAATTAGTCATGTATATTAGAGAGTTTGGTACGAACAATTGTAAAATTTGGTATAGGTTAGGTCCATCCCAATCCCATATCTAATGTTTGGTCGAGAAAAAAGATAATTTCAAGCTCATTCTTCAAACTCTATTTAAGCGATTTCATGTAAAATTTTATACAAATATAAATCAACAAACCAAAAATATATTTAATTAATAATTAAATTAATATTTTAAAATAATAAAACTAATAATGTAAAAATATTTTAAATCAAAGATATTCATTCCACACAAATCAAAAATATTTTAAATCAAAAATATTTTAAATCAACAAATGAAGCGATGGATATCTTAATAAAGAATGCGAAAGATTTAGAAAGTGGAACATTTATAGGAGAGAATTTGAATCATGGAGTTCCAAATGAAGTAGAATTCCATGATCTTGCTCTTTTTGTGGATGCTTCAATTTCTACATCCACGGATATGGTTGGAGTCGGAGTTGTAATTTTTGCAGCAAATAAAAGGAGGCAGGCAGCCCTCTCAAAGCCTTTAGAGGGTAGGTAACCTATCAGTTTTACATGCCAAAGCATTAACAATACTAGTGGGTCTCTGTTGGGCACAAGATATTGGCTTGTTAGTCAAAACTATATCATCTGATTCACTGTCCTTAGTTCAAGTTTTGAATAACTCAAATGTGTACCATAACGAGCTAGGTATCATCATCTCTGACATTAAAATGGTTTTGTCAAGTTTTCAGGGGGTTATTATTCGACATGTCAAGCGCGAATTTAATATTGCGGCACATAAGCTGACAAAGCAAGCTCTGTAGTTAGAAAGTAAACATTCATGGATGGAAAATCTCCCATAAATAATGAGAGCTATAATTAGTCATGTGCAAAATAAACGATAATCTACGTGGAGCTGAAACTTTCATGAAATCTAAGTTAATGAATAAATTTGATGTAATTTGATAAATCACTATAAATGATATTTTACTCTAGTATACATTAACCCAAGCTAGTGTCAAAAGTTGTTAGTATTTGATGATATTTTTCTAGGTACAGTCTGGATAACTTATTAAGTAAAATTAGTGAGTTGTTTTTTATCGTTTTATGTTTTGATCTTTTGTTACTTGAAGTAGGTGATCTGGGAGTAGGTCAGGTGACTTGTCCATTACTAGGGTTAAGCTTGGTGGCTTTGACTAAAACAAATATTCTTTGCATTGTAATATGTAAGTCAGGATTAATTGTTTTCTGAAGGCTGCATTCATTCTGTGGAAGTAGGGGAGTCTGTTTGTACTTCGGGTAAGAAGGTGTTTTCATCGATGATGCTTATAATTCGTAAAATGCAGAGCTATAATCTGCAAATGAAAGAGGTATTGTTTTACGAAGATTTACAGGAATTTTGGTGAGAGTGCAGCAGGAAATGAATGATTTATTTGTGTGGTTATTTCAGCAAGTGTTTTCTATCAAACAGAGTTGATGCAAGAGTCTAGTAATGTTGTGTTGCTTGTTAATTACGCTCAGTTTCTCTACCTAGTTGCACAAGACTATGATAGGTAATTTTTGAATAACTATCAGTTTAGTTTACACAAACTTGCAAGTTAACCTGTTTTCTAATCAGTTTCTTCCTAGGAAGGTTGAAAAATTAACTTAATCATATTAGTACAGACGTGAAATGTCGCGTACATATGTCTAAGAGTAAAAATTCCCATTTACACAAATATTTTCTTTGCTTAGCTCCATAGTGAAAGTATTTTCTTAAGTTTGTTATAGTTGTTATGTCACAGTACAAAGCTGTAGTGTTGTGCAAGACATGCCTGTACTTTAACAAGAATAAGTCAAATTGACAACCCTGAGTAAGTTGTATTGTAATATTAGTTTGTATTTTGTACTTGTAACATCTAAAGTCTGTAAAAATGTCAAAAGAGCAGACTGGAGTATTTTTCTGTAAACAGTGTCAAGCCTAAGAATTCCATCTAGAAGAAGATCAAGAAG
>PHNY01263187.1:7604-18568 GCA_003724115.2 Anethum foeniculum
CCCCAGTTGGATGGGATAAAGCAGCCGCAATGAAACATTGCGACTGCCGCAATGAAACATTGCGGTAGGAAAGTACTGCCGCAATAAAATATTGCGGCAACAGTATCCCATCCAAATATATATATATATATATACCGGGTAAGGTCGTAAAGAGTTGACAATGCAAAATGGCTGCGCAACAATACCTGCGGCTACTGCATAATTTAGACAACTAATCATTAGTTGACTTTGGTTCATCGTGAGGTTTGAAGCTTACAATAGAAGCTTATGATCATTTTATCATTTTTTACTGTAACATTTGGTGCAAGCTTGCATTGGAAGTTTACAATTTTATTTATCATGCCTCAGCACCTATGTAAGTAATTACTCCTATAAATTATTTCCGATTAAAGAGACATAAAATACAAAGAAGATTTCCGTTTTATTGGAAACTTGGATTTCAAAATCGAGTTCATTCATTTCTATTTAAACCAATGGTGGAGATTTTTCTGTTTTACATTTATTTGAAAATAAACCCGGCAACGCTATTGAAACAATCATTTAGGCTGAATTTATCAAAATGTGACTTGAAACCTTATCTATATCTATATATTTGCTGAATAACCCAGGTTGCATGTCGGATTTTTAGGCTAGTTGGTGTAAAAATCGGGAATCGGAAGTAATCGGTTGAGCTACCGATTTAGGATTAATCGAAAATCGGGGATTAATAGTAAGAATTAATCGGAGTAAAAATCGGATATATTTTAATATTAAAAAAATTATTTTATATATTTTTATGTTATATTAAATATTTATTACCAAATACATATTCATTATATCATAAATTCTATAATTATTTTTATTTAAATTAATATAATATTTTAATTTTAATAAATTATTATATATACTCCGATAAAGAAACATTTACAAAAATTAATCGGATTTCAAAAATCGAATCGGTTAGGTACCTTGTAGAGGATTAATCGGGGATTAATCGGTGAAATCGGGAATTTTTAGAACACCGGCTAGTATCCGTATTTAGGTTCGTAAAAGACTCATATAATTAATTTGACTCATTTAAATTATAGAAATTTAGCAATACAAGTTTAAATATCAATATATAATCTATATTATTTATGATAAGTTTATTAATACAAATTTGAACTAGGTTTTAAAATTTGGTAGACGGCAATTTACACCATGACATATATAACATATACAATAAAATATCTAACCAAACTATCTTTTAAATAAATCTATTATAATATATAAATGCATTGCAATGATTATATTAATATTAATTTTTCCGAATTATATTATTCAATTAAATTATAAAATTAGTTAAGTTTATTAGTAAATAATTTCTAAAATAGCTGTACATGTAGAGTGGGTTATAATTACTAGAAAATTGTTGGACTTGATTCAAAAGTACTATATAATTTTTTCGGAATTTGAGTTTTTTTAAAATAAATTAGAAGCAACTTTTTCATATTTGTTAAATTATAAAATGCGACTACAAATTGACCTTTTAAAAAAAAAAGAAGAAAATTTTGGACGGAGACTTGAAATTGACTTAAAACTAAGAAATCACTCGCAACAGCTTACTACAAAAAACTTAAAAAGTTGCAGAGTCATCCTTTAGTTTCCCTCCCATTCTGATAACTCATTGATCAACACATTCCTCCCTTTTACGATTTGCGCACACACACAAACTCTTCAATCCCCGTGAATATGAAGCATTCTTGAAACATCTCATCTGTATTTGCACTAAAAAGATACACAAATCACTGTCTGAAGCATTGGAGAAGATTGCTTGGTATGTGTTTGTCGAAATGTCTCAGAAGAAATACGGTATAGGATTCTTGTTTCTGTTTGACTCTATTGGTTATGTATATAAGGCCAAGAAGTTTGCTGTGTATTTACCCGAAGAGCTTCTTACCAATATTTTCTTGAGACTTGGAGTCAAATCTTTGCTTCGATGCAAGTCCGTTTGCAAGACATGGCTATCCGTAATCTCGAACCCTCTTTTCGTTGAGTCTCACCTCCACCTTTCCCTAATGTATCCCACATTACTCATTATTGATTATCCTGGGGGATATTCTGCAAGTCTTTGGAGAAAAAGTATTATTGTTAGTCCTTTTCCTCGTGTTGTTCTGCCTTATCCTTTCGAGAAATGTGATGTTGTAAGTCATTCTTATAATGGCATTATCTGTTTATGTGATGATAATGATGCTATCTACCTTTGGAATCCGTCAATCAGGAAGGTCAAGAAACTTCCTCCTGCTCCCAGGCGTCGCCCACGATGCTTGCTTAAATATGATCAGGTAGTGTTTGGTTATGATTCTATCTTTGATGACTACAAGGTCCTTAAGATGGTGTATGAAAATTCGAAGGATGTTATGCGGAAAGTGTATTTGTATTCCACAAATACTGATTCTTGGAGACGATTTGAGGATCCTATTCTGAGAAAGTTGAATGGATACCGACACATTGTTGTTAATGGCGTACTGTATATCCAGAGTGGGAGTGAGCTGATCACATTTGATTTGCATCGAGAGGTTTTTGGGCTAGTTCCACTCCCTGATTTTGATAAAGAAAATGTGTCAGATGTCCTGGATTTCGAAGGTTCTGTTGCTATTGTCTTTAAATCTGTTGGTGATGCAGAAGGAATTTTTCTATGGGGGTTAAATAATATTTCAGGCCAGATGCTGTGGACTATAAAGTGCAGGATCAATGTTGATTCGGGCTCGCGTTTGTGGTTATATTGTTATTTGGGTGCAGGAGATTTTTATGGAAGAATGGTACCTGGTCATGATTTCTTCTTCCACAATATCTTGTATAACTATGAGACGGAAGAGACCGACCTTTGTGGAGTTCGAGAAAATGTTTGCGCAACTATAAAATACACACAGACGCTTGTTTCACTTGATGGCTTTGAACCGCTGGGTAATGTGCTAACTAAGTCAATATCAGGGAAGAAACGTTCTAGAGGTAAATTAGCAGCACTTTTGCAACTTAATTGTTATTCAGCAGTTTCTCATTATCACTGCCTCTTCCATTATTCTATATTTGTACGTTTATCATTCCTATACTTATTCTTGTTATGGTTTGTGTCACTCGAGTACAATTGTTAATTGAATAGTTCTGGGCTGGGCTGTTTTTTTAACCATCTTATATGCATATTCATCGTTCTTGCTTCATTTCATTTGATCTCTTTGGTTGTCTGGAAAAATGGCATCCTTCTTCTTCTTGTATTTACATTGCTGGTGCACATTGGCTTCAATTCTCTCAGTTATATGATTACTCAAAGCTTCTTATATAACATAGTCACATCGATATATACCCTTGAGCAATCTAATATCACATAGATATATATCCATATGATCACTTAACTTTCTGGTAAAGAAAAAGCTCCTTAAATCTCAAGTGAGATTTGAATAAACATGTAAATTTTTTTTGTTACAGGACACTTGAGAGATCTAATTAATTTGTTATGCTGTTTTCTTTTAATTTTCTATTTTTATATTTTACATGTAAAGACTAAAGAGAACAGATAACTATATACTGGGACTTGGAATATTATTCAGTTTTTTATTTAATTTGCGTGACTGGTTGTCCTACCCGTGGTGGAAAACGTAACACTTTTTCTCCTCTGCTTACAACCCTTAAAGTAAAAGCTATTGTCACTCAGCTTCTCTAATGATTAAATCATTTATCTACATAATAGAGTGCTAGGAAGTCAAAGGAAATTGTTTCCCAACAGATCTAATGAAAATGTAAACGAGTACTGTCAAAAACATATCAGCTCAATAAATCTGGCTCATTATGTATGCATAATTTGTAGAAACCTAAGATATATGTGAGGTAGTAGTTATGAGATCCGAGTTCTGGTGAATTTTACTACCCATGAACTAATCATTAGCATATCTGTTGGTGTTTACCAATCTATCATTTGGTGATCTAAATGGCAGCATTTAACAGTTACAGTGATTAGTTCACCTCTAATTAAAAATTGTTTAGCTAGCAACTTAACATTGGCTTTCAATTGAATATTTCCTGAGCCCTAAGATATGTCAAAGTTGTGTATTTCATCATATATCCCTATGTTGTAAATTTTATTTACCACATGCCAACAGTGAAAGAAACTCGAGCAGTATAGCAAAAACTCTGAATGTCGATTTGTGCTTACATACTGCCTTGGTTTTTTTTTTGTCTATATCCACTATTAAAATATGGTCTGGTATAGTTTATATTTGACACAATGAAATCCACGTTTGCAGCTTTTTCCAGCATTAACCAGCCAATGTCAGTAGTGCAAGGAAAATCAGAAGAATCGTTGAGTATATGTTATATCAAGTCTTAATTGTAATTGTTGTTTAGAACATCCTGTCCAAACCTTAACCAATTTTCCAATGTATAAGTAAATGTATAATAAATGAAAGGCAGCTTTATTTTTCTTAACTGATACCTTGGAATTGGTGCTAGTTTTGAAAACATCTCTTTGTAGCATATCAATCCGTAGCTAATTAAAATTTTCTGTCTATCGTTTATTAGTATCATAAAAGAACGTAACCTGGGGTTTGAACAGGTTAATAATAATTAATGCCTAATTCAGTTGTTATATAGTGGTATATAAGTTCTGTAGCCACTTGCCTCTAATTAGTGTTGTGATTGCATAACTGTAGCTTTAATATTTAAAGATTTTGCTTGATGTTCATGTATTTTATCTAACATTTTGCAGGATCGTCCATTTACTAGAAGCTAACCGCAATGCGTCAAGTGAAGTGCAATCAGTAGCAGAGTTGTTGCGATCTTTCTTTGCTTTATGCTTCATATTTGAGAGGAAAATCTAATGGCTATATACGTTCTAAGGATTGAAAGTACTATACCCTTGCAGTGGATGGGTTTGTTGTGTATTAACTTGTGTTGTTGGTTGTGGTTAGTTTGATCAGAAATAAGTAGGATTTCTCTCTCAAGTGTTAAGATTTCGTTACGGGTGAGATATTCTGTTTGTATGATCAGACTTTGGGGTGTATTTGAGCAGTTGTCTATGCATATTCATGCTCTTGCTTCATTTCATTTGAGCTCTTTGGCACAGTGATATCTTTCTTTTACTCAAGTAGTTTTGTTACATTGATGTATATACCCTTTAGTGATCTTTATATAATTAGTCAGCTTTGTAGTGACGAAAAAGCTCCATTGCTGTATATACCCTTTAGTGATCTTTATATAATTAGTCAGCTTTGTAGTGACGAAAAAGCTCCTTTGTAAGTAATCTTTTACATACATTTGTTATGGAATTCAAATGGTTCTTTAATTAGACTTGTTACAGGAATTTATGTGTTCATAGAGAACGGTCTGCAGTAATCTTTAAAATTATATTACAGGCCTGTTAAGCGATCTTTCTATAAAGTACTGATTGCCCGATCTGTGCTTTGGTGCATTTTACTAAACTGGACATGGCTGATAATTTTGCTAACCTGGACATGGCTGATAATCGACATGTCCTTGGTGATCTGATCTGAATATAACATATAAGACTCACCGTGAATATCACACCTCTAGTCTAACTTGCTAGATAAGAAGCCACAAAATTGGTGTTTGTTCTGGGAATAAGAAATTAAGCTCTTTCTTCAATTGGTTATTTCCCTAGTTCCAAGTATGACACATGTTAAAGATAAACTATTGTCATGTCTCCCTATTGTATACATTCTGTTTACAAATTGCTCATGTCTCCCTATTTTATACATTCTGTTTACATACTGCCATGTTTTTTCTTTTTGTCGATTTTGGTACTATAAAATATGGACTCGCTTTCTTTTATCTTACAGAAATGAACTAATCAATCTAGGTTAGCGCAGTTTCTAGGTTCTAGTATTAGAGCATCTTCAAGTAAAACTCTCGGATATATTCATGGTTGGTCCTGAACCCGTGAACCGGGTCATGTGATTGTATCACGGGTGATTACCAAAAATATCGTTTTTTCTTTTTGACTTGTGACAAAAAGACCTATTTCAAAAATTGGTCAAAAATATCACTCAAATACGTATTTTAAAATTAGAAATTACTAATGTATATTTTAAAATCGAGTACTATGTTTTCTCAAAGAAAAGTTTATGAAAGAAAGATAAAAATTAAAAGTATGACGCAACTCTCCTATACGTGCGTAGTATATACCCCTTGAAATTTTTCTTAGAATATTTTTAAAAATTTTAATTTTTTTTATCTAATATTCATGAAATATGTATTAGTGATACTTAATTTTTAAATATGTATTAAATTAATATTTTGGCGAAAAAATTGAAATTGATATCCTTATCATTTATTTTAATGGTGGTATATTTGGCGTTTTTTCTTGTATGGAGTTTTTCCTAGTACATTACGCTCAACGCAGTTAGGTCAAAAAAATTATACGATTCTTAGTAATTGTACACAATATAAGTCCATGTCGTTGAAACAAATAATTAAATTTAGACAATTGAGGATGGGACTTGGCAGGGACGCAGGATTGGAACCAAGACATCTTGATTTAATTGAAGGTGCTACAATGGTAGGTGCCTTTTAAAAAAAAGATACAACTGAGTTTTATACGGTTATCATAATCATGGAATCAGAAATTCCTCTGGCAGCATAGAAATATTATGCATCCGCGCGCTAGCTATAGTTGTTTTTATTTTCAGTTTTGATCAGTTATTTTTCTCTTTAAATCTCTCTTTATCTTAGAACTCTTAGTGATTGTAATTTATTTCCAGAACATGCATTTACTTATTTCTCGAAAGGCAAATTTGAGATTTTGTAACTAACATATGTGTCCCTTTTCACTGCAAGATTGATTCTTTTTGCTGCTATGTTTCTGCTACAACTGTGTTTGGGGAGTAACAAAATTAAGTGGTGGTGCGTGGCTCTTTAACTTGCATTACGGTCCTCTTCTGTAAATATGGTTACTTATTAGATAGACTATTCGTTTAACATTGCCAACATTATTAGTTGTTGACAGGATGAACTCAGTGTTACATGGTACATGGCTAATTATTTGTTGCCTTGCTATGCATATAACTTTTAAATGCGTAAATTGGACTCTGAAATAGGATGCAGCATTTGGTTGCTGCATAATATCCTTTTAACTCATACAATGTGCATGCCAATTGTATGGGAGCCCGCACTGCTATAGAGTGTGTATGGGGAAGGTAGTGGAGGGAATTGTTAAAGCTCAGCAAAGGCATATATGCCTGCCCTATTAAATTTATAGCCAGACGCGTCGTAGATTGATTATTGAATAGGACACTATATTAAATTGGAGTTTATCGCTTCTTTTTTATGAATTTTCCTACAATTTCACAATGTTATGCTTTGAAATTCCTATAACCAATGCAGAATGTTTTAGGTTCAGTCTTTCACTACAACGATTAAAGATTTGTGAAGACAATATACGGTAATTTCTAATGCTTTTATATGCAATGGTCATTAATTTTACCACTCATAATGGATGGGTATAGTCGAAGACATACATAATCTTTAAATACAACAATAAGTGCAGTTGACGGGAACCAAGAAGTGTGAAACTAAGAAGACAAGAAACTTTTTTACAAGTCAGTTGTTCTTTTGTTTCTCTCATTTCTGGTAATTTTTCTGCTAATTAGAGTTGTTAGGTTGTGTGTTGACTTATGATGAAGATACTGTATCATGTACAAACTTATATGGCTCTTAGGTTGCTTTTAAAATCATGATAGTGGCAAAAATTGGAAGATTATTATAACAAGGACTAGTTGCAGTGTAGACTGTTCTCTATTTTGACATTTTTCATGTTTCTCGACTCTTTGACATCTTTGATGTCTTTGAACTATTTTAATTTACATTACACTGAACACACTTGATATAGAATAGTTTATATTGTCATTATCTAATTAAAGCAAAATCATTGTATTACAATTTTTAGGTCTAACTATATAACAAACTGTCTGATAGGTGGTCATTTGAGTAGAGCAAAGCTATATATTTTAACCTGCTTTTTATTATTTATTTTCACTTTACAAATTAGGAAAATATCATTAGAGTAAATGAAGTCCTATCTTTTGAGGGTAAGTAGGGGCAACTATGGTCGTTGAAACAAATAATTAAATTTAGATAATTGAGGATGGGACTTGGCAGGGACATAGGATTGGAACCAAGACATCTTGATTTAGAGTTGTTGTGTGAGGTTTTTATTAATGTAGTAAGTTGAATATTAAAATTCATTTATTCAGTTCAAGAATTATCATTCTCTATCAGATTGAACTTTGAAGATCTCCAACGCTTATGCAAGCTAGGGAGTCACACTCCTGGACACCCGGAGAATGTGGTGACAGATGGAATTGAAGTCACGACTGGTATTGCAGTTATTTTAGCGTTTTTGGTTACCTTTTAACTAAACAACCTGATTCAATTGTTAGGTAAAATAATTTTTATAAGTTTATTTCAAGGCTATAAAGTGTTTTTACATTCTGTTTAGGACCCCTTGGACAAGGTGTGGCAAATGCTGTTGGTCTTGCCCTGGCCGAAGCTCATTTAATAGCTCGGTTTAATAAGTCCGATGCTGTCATCGTTGATCATCAAACATAATTGCAACAACTCTTTCAGTTACTACTTGTTTGTTTATGGAGAGTTTTATATTTTTTTTACTATCGATAATCTGTTTTCCTGCAGCTATTGCATAATGGGAGATGGTTGTGCAATGGAAGGTATAGCACACGAGGCTGCATCCTTGGCTGCTCATTGGAAACTCAACAAGCTTACGCTAAACTATTATGACAACCACAACACAATTGATGGAGGCACTGATCTTTCCTTCTCTGAAAATATATCTGCACGATTTGAGGCTCTTGGTTGGAATACGATTACGGCAAATGACATTCATGAAAACATCAGATCATTCTAGATTGCACTTCATGATGCTTCTAGTGAAACCGAAAAACCAACATTCATCTGGATATGTAATAAATCTGGTTTGTGTTTGTTCTGCTCGTGTTCTCTGTTTTGTGTGTGTTCTGCTTGTACCTTTAATTTCTAATTTAGACTAGAATTTTTATACTATCTAAGATTACATGACACTGATTAAACTAATATATAGCTGAATTACTTGGTTAAAGAGTTGGCTTTTAAGTTCTATACTAGAGGGCTTCCTTTTTTTTTTTTCAGGTGAAAATTGTAATAGGGATTTTGTCAAAGAAAGAGGGAACATCAAAAGCTCATCATGGTACTTTCGGTGAAGATGATACAAGACATATGAGAGGGAAAGTCTATTGGGATGACTGTGAGCCATTTCATGTAATTCCCATGTTATATAAGTAGGTAACAACTCAATACATTATATTTCACATTCCCAATAACATATTTGATAGAGCTACCTTTTACAGAGAAATGCAATTAAAAGCATAGAGTGGAGAGTTATTGGAGAAGGAATGGCTATCTAAACTTAATTACTTCCAGAGCAAATACCCTGATGAAGCAGCACAATTTAAAGAAGGAATGAATTACGTTTATTTTTAATTTCACTCAACATTCATTATTTTCAAGATGCGATTTGAAAATTTTAAGCAACTTGATCTATATGTAATTATGTGCAAGAACTTTATTATTGCTTCTGTGTGTTTCTATCTTGTGGAAGGGATCATCATATCTATGTTTTCATGCATTTCATCCACATAAATGTTTATTTTTTTTCATTATATGATATCTGGATTTCTTATTATTTGTCCTACTAAACGTCTTATTATTAACCTCAACAGCTGCCTGGATTAATTTTCTTTAATGGCTGAATTTTAGAGTCAGTGGAATGAAATGAGGGATAAAGTAGCAGTTAAATCTACATGCACTAGATCACCTATTTCCACTCCGCCTAACTGCAAGAAAAGGTTAAGAGATGACTTATGCTCAAAAACTTAATTGCAGGCACGCAACGTCAAATATTAAGACTTTCCTAGCAACAAGTTTTAATTTATCTTTCATGGGTATACCTCCAGCTCTAGCTTATTAGTAATCAATGCGTGACTCTTTGTATAATTCTTTGAGAACTAGGTTTAACTTTGGTTTAATAATCATCTTTGGGAGTAACTCAATTTATTTAGATTATTAATTGGAGCAGTACTCTTACTCCATACTTTATTAGTTAGATAAATTTTAATATATGAGTTAACTACAGTACTACTGCAAATATTATTATTTGTTATGAAGTATTTGCACTGGATTGTGAAGGAAAAATGAGGTCTAGAAAATGGGTGCAGAATCAAATTTGGAAAGTGTAAACAACCTGGATAATATGTTTTTTCCTCCATTGTGTTCACTTCATGTATTTTGAACTGCCTCTATTGAGTTAAATCTTATCATATTACTTTAAAACACGGGAGTATTGCATTTACTAATAGTGTTTGAGAACTAGCATAACTTCTATTTGAATATATTCTCAGCAACTTACTTTAAATTATTCGATTACAAGACTAAATAAAAAAATGTGAACTTTATAAATATAATACTCACATGGTTCTTTCACAAGTTTTCTAGGTACCCTTACCAATGGATCTGTTTGGGAGTAAGAGCAACTCCAACAGACTCTTAAATTCACTCTTTATAAATCATATAAATTATTAGCTTTTAATAATTTAACATGTTTCATCTTCAATAATACTCTTTATAAACACTCCTAAATCAATATATTATTATCTTAATCATGAGAGTACAAAAGAAAGTGGAAAGAGAAAGATAGTGTTGTTAGGAGGAAACACACACACACACACACACACACACACACACACACACACACACACACACACACACATACGAGATTCACAACAACTAATGCGGAGTACATACACAATACATATATGACGTAGCAAACCCACGTCCCAAACTTGTATTATTAATCAAAACAATTATCAATAATACATCAATACATAACACCTCAATGGTGTTCCAAACCCGATACTTGAGCCAAACAATGCTCAAGCATCTCC
>PHNY01263204.1:475-26103 GCA_003724115.2 Anethum foeniculum
TTAGTCAACTAACTTACTATATACATCTTACACAACAACTAGAAGATAAGGTAGACGAGAGAACTAAGTTAGTTCTTATATTCAACATCTTTGTCCCATACTCTCCCTGTTACATGTATGGGCATCTTTATTATCCAATTAATCATTATTATAAAGTGCCTTGTTCATTCGATTTTAGAATCCGGTTAAACACTACATATATATTTTAAATTAATATATCAACCTTAATAAATTAAATATTATTTTTTTTGACAAAAATAAATTAAATATTATATTTAATAAATATATCTAATTAGTCCGATTAATCATTTAATTAATTACCAATTATTCGATTAATCACTGCTTGGTATCTCTACCCGACTAATATCGATTCTTGTCTTTTACAACACTGACTACAAGATGTCTCTGACGACTAATTTCGATTCTGTAGAACACTGGTTATGGGTTGAGAGTAAATTATTAGTAAAGCAATTCTTTTTCGTCCCAAAGTTCGATTCTCGACTATATCAAATATTTATATTGTACAGAACAATGTGTGACATTATCCATGTTTTAAACAGTAAAACTAAATATTTCAACAAACTAAATTTATACTATCTTAATTTTAACGAACTTCCTGGACTCACCTTGTTTACTTGCATAAACTAAACTTTTCTCGTTTCAAATTAAGTTTGTTAGCACTGCTGGAGAAAAATTCGTTCTTCTAAATTTGGTATTGGCCTCAAATGACACTATTTAGGGGCGAAATATTTAAATATCATTTTCTGAAATTATGACCAATATCACTCCAAAACGCTATACCAGATAGCGTTTGAAATTTTATTACAAAACGCAACATCGTGTTGCGTTTTATCATTTTTTTTTATTTTTTGAAAGTACAAGTGCAACTTCTAATTGCATTTCAAATTGTGTTATTTTTTTAAAAGAACTAAAGCATTGAAGTTGCGTTACACTCATTTTTTTCACTATGACGTGGTGTTTTACACTTTAAAATGTTATTTTAAATGGTGTTTGGTTGATGCTTAATTTATATATATATATATATATATATATATATATATATATATTCTTAAAATCTAAAACGGTAATTGATGAATCCTAAAATATTAAAAACTGTTAATAATTAGAGTTTGGTTCCTAGGGGTTTCGGGCCTAGTTTTAATTAGGGTTTAGACTTTAGGGTTTAGGGCATTTACCCAAAATCCTGAACACTAAATCGGTGTATTTTTTATTAATTTTTTAAAAATGTTTTTAAAATCTAAAAGGGGATTGGAGAACCCTAAAATGTTAAAAATTGTTAAGTAGTTATGTCTTTTATTCAATTTTTTAATATTTTTAAAAATCCAAAAGGGGATTGGTGAACCCTAAAATATTAAAATTTATCCATAATTAGAGTTTGGTTCCTAGGATTTCGTGCCTAAAGGCCTTAAACCCTAGCTTTAATTAGGGTTTAAGCTCTAGGATTTAGGGCCTAAACCCTAAATCCTAAATCGGTGCATTTTTTATTAATTTTTTAAATATTTCTAAAATCCAAAAGGGGATTAATCCTTAAATGTTAAATTGTTGAGTAGTTGTGTCTTTTATTCAATTTTTTATTATTTCTAAAACCCAAAATAGGATTATTAAACCCTAAAAAATTAAAAATTGTTGAATTAGGGTATACCCTTAAATTTTAAAAAATATTAAATAAAAAATAATTGTTGATAACGTAACATTAACTGGTGTTTCCGGGCTCAAAACGTGACATGAAGTAAAATTTGAAAATCAAAAAAAATTAAGAAACATGATAACGCAACATCATGTTGCATTATATCCTTCAAAAAACTTCAAACGCTATACGAAACCGCATCTACAAGTGCTATTTCGGGCTAACCTTTTATATTGTGCCATCTAGGACATTTTTATTTAGATGGCACATTTTTATTTGAAAAGGTGCTATTTGGATCCTTTTCCCCTTTAAATTACAGGCTAAAGGTATAAGTTCACACAATTGGCCTCTTGTTAAAATTTTAAAACCTTCCACTCCGAGCATAATTCTTTGTTGTGATCTCTAACAGCAAATCCAATGCATAATTATAGTTAGTTTTATAGCTAACATATAAAATCAAAATAAAAAAATTCAAACTCCAATATGTAGCTATTCTTAGATGGAAAAATATATAAATGGATACTTTCTTGTATATTTATAACCAAAAAATGGCTATCACCATTGTTATCATTCTTGACACATCATTAATTTACCAGAAATATAGTACTCCCTCCGTCCCACAATACTAGTCTTTTTTCAATTTTTTACGCTTATTAAGAAAACATTAATTCAATGATGTATTTCCACTTATACCAACTATAAATGTATGAATGTAGACTCTTTTTCATCTTTCATTAATTGTTATACAATTTTCAAGAAGGGTAGTTTTGGAAAAATGTCAATAAATTTGCATTGGAACTTAAAAGTGGACATGTATTATGGAAAAAAAAAATCTCTCAAAAGAGACTACTATTGTGGGACGGAGGGAGTATATGATGGTCCACTTTTAATGAAATTGAAAGATTTACATTAGATGTTATTTAAATTTGAAATTTGTTGATCGTTGAATACAACTATCATTGGAGTGCAAGTGGTATTTTAGCACCAAAAAAACTTTGGTGTCGTATTATAACAATGGCTATAGCCGTTTAACATTTAGCATTGGATTTGCTCTAAGAAGACCTGGAACTGATTTGATTTTGCAATGATCAATTTCGATAATCACACTGCATCAATTAATTGGTCTTATCATTCGTAGTCTATATAGATTTAATGGAAGAGAAGAAAATGAAGAACGATATGATTACACATTGGAGTCAATAGCTAGTTTAACAAGTCTCCAAACCCTCATTATATGTTTCTTTTAAGACAGGAATCGGAAATGAAATATAGCAGATAGAAAGGAACATCAGCATAGTTTTAAACAGAGATAAATAGATAATTAAGAGTTGAAACACAGTAATACAACCATAACTGTTATGATGCTTAGTGGTAGTGAACTGATCTGATAGAAGTTCAAGCTTGGCAAAAGGGCATCAGAACTGCAGTTGATCTTCGTCTAACATGCTCGAACTGAAGTGTCACCATCTGCATCCGATGAATTAGCATCCCCGTTAGACCTTTGTACCGTTGTCTGTTCCCTGTGAAGATCCTTTTTAAATAGTAAGTCAGTAAAGAAATGAGTAAGTTAAATTCTGAAAATTTACCAATGCATTGTACTTAATTTTGAAAACAGCCAATAAACAATCCACGGGATAGTACACAAAGTCAGATCTGCATGATACATAAATTCATACTATCGGCCATCATCAAAGAAAAAGAAAAATACAGTGCATATTCAAGACTTTGAGGAAAGCAATGGACAGACACATTGATTAATTGATGGTTTTTGATCTACTTTGAATCTGATTTATGTGGATAGAACTAATTGAACTCAAAAGCATATACATTGAACACCAAATAAGCTGATACCTGTTATCAACCAGGGTATTTTAGTGTCAAAAATGAAATGCCATGAAGGTTAATATCAAGGGGGCGATGCAATGGGTGTTCAATTCAGGTCAAATTGCTTAAAACGGGGGTATCCTGTCTAATGAACATACTTTAAGTTTTAATTTACTTGTGAAATATAATTTACTTTTTAGGCTCAATTCATCCAAACTGTAAGCCTATCAATGTCCAGAATGTCTTCACAGAAATTTAGTAAACTATATATGATTTAAAATGAAGTTCCAGATGTGGTAGAACTCCAGGTTTTTGATTCTTCTGTTAGTAGCGATGAAACCTACACAATAATCATGCAATAACTAATACGAGCATTATAAGTTATACTTTGGTTCTAAACACCAGCATCTCAATGAATACCAACATGCATTAGGTGGTTGTGGCACTTCACAATTTCGCATACCTGGATGATAAGCTCTGCACCAGGTGAATTACTGAGCAGATATTTTACGACATGATTATTCACATTGGGCAGTTGTCGCACGTAATTTCTCAGCCTCAGGTACAACGAGTTCAGGTTAACAAATGGAGAAGGGTGATACTTGAAGAAATTGGAAACCCTTGAAAGAACCTAAGAAGGTAAGCAAACATATGTTAAGTTACAACAAAGACAAGAATACATTAGAATTAGATTTCAGATGTAAGAATGTCGATTAATTGTAATAAAATAAAACCATTATATACATAATTCATTAAGCTCGATTAATCAAACATTACCCCAAATGTTTCTGAAAAAATTGTGATAACCTTGGTTTCGCCAAATTCACGAAAAAGACTACTAATCTTCAGCATGGTTTCATCCTCATCCAGCTCCCAATCGGGATCATCGAAACCTATATCACTGTCACTCCACTCCTGACCGAGTTTAATACTAAACCACACTTGTTCTAAACAAGGAAATCCACCCTCAGCAGAAACCACAGGCACATACCTAACATAAAACCTCATACATTTAAGCTTTGGCGCAGATATCACAAACTTACATCCTGGAATAGGATTAGCATTCCCCTGGTAAATGTCGAGATTTTCAAGATTCGGAGGATCTATCCTAACAACCTCAGGCGGGTCCGTAAAGTAAAACAACCCTCCCAAACTCAAGTTCTTCAAACAGTGAAATTCCTTGAAACTTAACATACTTCCATTGCCATGAGGACATACATTATAAAGTTTCAAAGTTGTCAACAAGGGTAAACTCCAATTTGTAAATAAGACGTCGCAATCATGGAGCGTAAGTTCTGTTAAGACCGGAAAACTCAGATTAAAATCAAATTTTCCTGCGGCAATGTGAAGTTCCTGGACACAATGAGAAACTGCATGGTTCAATGTCATTAAAACTTCGCTTCTAACAGAATCTTCAAGACCCCAGCTCAGATCAATGTTAACTGAGCAGGTCTCAACTTGTTGAGCACGACCAAGAAGGAACTTAGTGATAAACTCAATATATTTATCATTATCTAGATCTAAACATAGGTTTGCGAAGTTAAGTTTTGGGAAAGTACGCCAGAGATTTACCCATCTTTGGGATAAAACGCATGTTCGAACAACCTCGTTCAGCTTAACAGCAGAGGACTTAACACCGCGGGAGAAGATGCGATGAATGAGTTCATCGGGCAATGCGCTGATCCTGTCTTGTGGTCCATTGCGCCCTGTGTTTATTCCATGATCGATCTCCATTATTAAATATTTCAAAAACAAACCCTAGAGGTGATTTTAGACTTACCACACAAACTGCTAATACGGGGACGGTTTTATAAATGGAGTAGGTCTCGGGCGTTACAACTTGCAACCTATTAATTGCCCACAAGAATAATGCTACATCACAAAATCGTATACAAATATTTTCATAAAATACAATGTGTAAAACATTAATCATTAATTGAAATGGGTCTCCTGCGTTCACATCAATAATTTAATTAAAATTTAACAACTACACGTCATTTTGTAAATTTTTTATGCACCAAATTTTGTGTATCTAGCACTACTTTTGGCCATAATAAGCCCAAGATAAAAACCGTTTGTTTTTCGGTTTTTGCAAGTTTGGTTGGATTGACTTTTATTTTTACAGTTAATTATAACATTTGTAATTGTTTCTATAATATTTATTTATTTATTATAAAAATTAATAAATAAATAATATAACATATATATGAAGTATTGAAATTAATGATATCAATATTTTATACTATGTTATTAAAGTATTCAAATATTTAGATAGTTAAAATATAAAATTTCAAACTGTCATTTATATTAAATCTAACTACTCTCATATATCTATTTTGAAATTTAACAATTGTATTATATATTTATACTATATTATTAAAATTGAAATATTAAAAATTTGTTAACACTTTACTCATATTTTAAATTCTTTATTTATAATTAAAAACTTAGTATATCAAACTTATATTTAAAATTATTTTTAAAAAAAAACATCCATTTTTCTCTTTTTATTATTGATATTGTTCGGAGAGGAGTCGTCCTCGGAGTTCGCTAGTGTACGCAAGACTTAAGAGCACTGTAGCAGTAGTGTTGTTGTATCAGACTGCGACTTAATTTGTCATTTTTTCTAATTTGTTTTTATTATGAATTTATTTATGGAAAGGAGATTTTTTTTTTTGAAAAGTGTTAACCAACCAACCAAATTATCCGATATTTTGCTTATAATACTATACTAGCCTATAACCCGTGAGATGCACGGACTGATTTTAATATTTAATTATAATCTTATTCTTTGAATAATATTATTTTGTTATTATGAAAAAAGTGATTATGAAAGATAAAAAATTAAATATATTAAGTATGTATTTTTTAAATTAATGAACTTAATGATATAGAATGTTTCCTTATTTTATGTTATTGATACATTCAAACTCTAGGTAGTTAAAATATTAATTTTGAGAATTTCCTTTATATTTTATCCAACTATTCTTATATATTTATATTAAATTCATATCATACATCTATCTATACTATTATATTAAAAATGAAATATTAAAAGTTTTGTTAGTATTCTATTAGAGATGTTCAAAAAATCTGAAACCCGAAATCCGATCTGATTCGATCCGGAAAAAAGCCCGAAAAGCCCGATCCGGTAAAAAATCGGATAAAAATCTGATTCTTGAAAATCCGGCCCGTCCCGAAACCCGAAAAAATCGGATAAAAGCCCGGATTTAAAAAAGCCCAGATAAAAGCCCGGTTCTAAAAAAGCTCGGATAAAAGTCCGGTTTGGCTCGGATAAAAGCCCGGGCTTTTTTAAAAGTCCGGATAAAAATTCGAATTTTTATATAAAATTTATAAATATACAATATATTTCATAAATTTTAGAAACAATATTATACAATTAGAAACAATTGAGGTATAATTGGTTAATTTTTCTATTTGTTACGGTAAATAACAACCGTTAGTGCTTTAGGTTAAAGAATCGTTAACTGTAATATTAAAGAATATGCTTTAACTGTTGAATATAATATTAAAGAATATTATTTATTTTGATATCTAACTACTCTTTCTCATAGTTTGGTATTTTTTTTTTCGGTACCTAAACTACTCACAAATCGAGCCACAAAATATAAATTAATATTTAATATATAAATAAAAAAAAGCCCGGGTGAAGCCCGGTCCGATCCGACCTGGCCCGCGGGCCTAAAACTGGCCTCATATTTTAGAGGAAGCCCGGCCCGGCCCGGCCCGATTTTTAAAAAAACCCGGCACGGTCCGTTTTGAAAAAGCCAGGGCTTTTTTAGGCCCGGATAAAACCCGGCTCGATGGGCTTTTTGTGCATCTCTATATTCTATTAGCCTACAATTTAGTCACTCAAATCTTAAACGTAGGATTTTTTAAACTAAATTGATAACTCAAATCCTAATCTATGAATTTTTTAAACTAAATTGATGATAAAAGATACATGTAATATCAAAACTTGTTAGTAGTCTATTAGTCGTAATTTATTCACTCAAATCCTAATAGTTGGATTGTTTAAATAAAATTGATGACTCAAATCCTAATTGTTAAATTTTTTAAACTAAATTGATGATCATCTCTAGATATAATATTTAAAATTATTATTTAGAGTAATCTTGGGTCCGAATCCGGCAAACAGCTCAAGTAATTCTAAATTAAAATATTTTGATTGAAACACACAATCTATTTATTTCGGCTAAATATATGGGATCGTTTGGATCATGAGATTTCAACCTCGTTAATAAGAATGAGAATGAGTTTCTAATACGTTTTGTATTAAAATCTCATTCTCATTCCCCTCAACCAGGTTGAAATCTCATAATCCAAACAGCCCCTATATTTGACACATCTCTAAAATTTATTTATTTTAAATCTAATTTAAAAGGTATAATTATTTTAAAATATATAATAATCAAAATTAACATAAAAATATTAATACATATATAAATAAAAAATTAGAATATTCAACAATCGTTATAGATTAGAGTATTCAACAATCGTTATAGTAATGAGTTCTCGATGACAAAGATCTGTTGCTTGGAGAGAAGTGTTTTGCAGGTTTTCGTTGCTTTTTTTCTTTTCTTTTTTTAAAAAATTAATTAAAAATAGGCTATTTTTATAGAAAGTGGTGCTTATATTTTTAGGAAGGCGTTAACCAACCAACCAACCAAACGAAATCATGTTTTGCTTATAATAGTGTAGTATAGCGTTGCTTTTCTTCTTTTCTTTTTTTTAAAAATTAATTAAAAATAGGTTGTTTTTATAGAAAGTGATGCTTATATTTTTTGGAAGGCGTTAACCAACCAACCAAACGAAACCATGTTTGCTTATAATAGTGTAGTATAGACTAGCCTGCGATGCACGGGCTGATTTTAACATTTGTAACCTTATTGTTTATATAATATATATTTTAATTTTTTAATTATAAAAAAAGTAGATTATAAAAGATAAAATATAATAAATATGTATTTTTGAAATTAATGAAGTTAATGATATAAATGATCTTATTATTATATGTTACTGAAAATTCAAATTTTAGAAAGTTAAAATATTAATTTTGAGAATTTACATCATATTGCATCTAACTATTCACGTATATTTATTTTAAAGTTTAACACTTTTATCACACATCTATACTATACTATACTATTAAAGATGAACCATTAAAAATTTGGTACATCGCACTAATATTTTATTCATTGTACTTTAAACTCTTTATTTCATAATTACAAATTTATTATGCTTTTCTTTAATTGAATTATTGATAATTAACTGACTTACATATCTACTCTTACTAAAATATATATAATTATTTAACTAAACACATATCTAAAATTTATTTATTTTAAAATCTAGTTTAAAAGATTACTTTTAAATTTATAATAATCTAAATTATCACAAAAGGAATAGTTATGTTTTTAAAAATTATACCCATTTCGCTTACGTGTGGTGCACAGACTGATTTTAATATTTGAAATATTAATTTTTTAAAATATAATAAATATATAATTTTGAAATTAAAAAACTTAATAATTATATGTCTTCTTTATTTTATGTTAATGACGGATATTTACGATTTTAATAATTTTGAATTATTTTTAATATAAATAATATGTATATCTTATATTGCTTACGGTATAATTTTTGTAACATATAAGCCACCTTTGATTATAGAGTAATAGAAATTTAATTAAAATTTCATCTTTTAGGACAAAATTCGAGTAAATTGAGACATTAACATCTACACATATTTTAATTTTTTTTATTGTAAAAGAAGTAGATTATAAAAGATAAAATATAATAAATATGTATTTTTGAAATTAATGAAGTTAATGATATAAATGATCTTATTATTATATGTTATTGAAAATTCAAATTTTAGAAAGTTAAAATATTAATTTTGAGAATTTCTATCATATTGCATCTAACTATTCATGTATATTTATTTTAAAGTTTAACACTTTTATCACACATGCAAACCATTAAAAATTTGGTACATCGCACTTATATTTTATTTATTGTAGTTTAAACTCTTTATTTTATAATTACAAATTTATTATGCTTTTCTTTAATTGAACTATTGATAATTAACTGACTTACATATCTACTCTTACTAAAATATATTTAATTATTTAACTAAACACATATCTAAAATTTATTTATTTTAAAATCTAGTTTAAAAGAATACTTTTACATTTATAATAATCTAAATTAACACAAAAGGAATAGTTATGTTTTTAAGAAGGACTTACCAACCAACCAACCAAATTATACATATTTCTCTTACGTGCGGTTCACAGACTGATTTTAATATTTGAAATATTAATTTTTTAAAATATAATAAATATATAATTTTGAAATTAAAAAACTTAATAATTATATGTCTTTTTTATTTTATGTTAATGACGGATATTTGCGATTTTAATAAATTTGAATTATTTTTAATATAAATAATATGTACTCCCTCTGTCCCTCTCATTTCTTTACATTTTCCTTTTTGGGTCGTCCCACCAATTCTATACATTACCTTTAATAGAAATTTTTATATATTAAAAAACAAAAGGTATTGTTATTATAATGGAGAAGTTGACATTGACCGTCACAAGTTCCTAACGTGTCAAGCTATTAGTTAGTTTTAACTTCATCAGCCCCACCCACATGAGACTCGCCCTTTCTTCCTCAGTCAGTTTGTTTATTTTTATAGTTTTCCTTGGTCTCCGTGCAAAATCACAATGTAAAGATATTACAGGGACAGAGGGAGTATATCTTATATTGCTTACGGTATAATTTTTGTAACATATAAGCCACCTTAGATTATAGAGTAATAAAAATTTAATTAAAATTTCATTTTTTTAGGACAAAATTCGAGTAAATTGAGACACTAATATCTACACATAATTTTAAACACGGTGTCTTGAATATTGCGTTAAAAGAAAGAAAAAGAATCGGTGTCTTTTTATATGCATTGGCCATGGAACTCCTGTGCGGGTGAAAGTGTACCCGCCGGTAATTTTGTTTTAGTAAGATATGTCATATTTATAAAGCCTTATATAATTTTATTGGAAGGTGTGAACGAACCAACCAAATTATACTCTGTTTTGCTTATAATAATATAGTATAGATATATTATAGATATAGATATTATATCACTTTCAAAATACATGTTTACTTTCAAAAAATCACGCATTATATCCTTATTATATCCTTATAATATAATTATATCCTTATTACTCCTTCCGTCCCTAAATACATGTTCATTTTGACTTTTGACCGGTCAATTTGACTAAAAATTTTATATATTATATAATTAAAAAATTAGAAAAAGTTATATCATTAAAAAGAGCCCGTATTCTATTTTAATATGTAACTTTTATTTTTTTAAAAATAATAAATAGATAATTTGTAATGTTGAGTTAAATATTGGTCAATTTAACTCCTTGAAAATCAAAATGGACATGTAAATAAAGACGGAGGGAGTATATTATATGCATAAGAGAGATCTTATCCAAATATTTGGTCTTGTACTACCAATTGGTAATAAGAACCATTAGATTTTGAATTAGTTAGATGATAGCCGTTGGATCTAAAATAAAGAAATATTCTATTTTCATAATCTAAACCAAAACTAAGTAGGTATTCTAAATTTATTGAGTAGATTAGTTAAGTAGGTATCCTAAATTGAATAGACTACTTAAAACAAAATTCGTAACTGATTTTTCACTTCAGTTTCCAGAAAATTTTACGTAAATAATACTTTTTAAATCATCACTAATTAAAGAATATTTCGTGAGCTTCGTGTGGGTTGTAAAATCGTCAAAATCTGATTTTTAGAACTCAAAGATAGAGTCAAAAGAAATTAAACGACACGTGATTCTTTTATATAGTTCGTGTTCCTACGATTTTACATGAAATATTACAATGTTCTGAATTTTTAAATATATTATTATAATTATCAAAAAAATACACGAATAAAAGAAACCGTACAACCTGTGCAATGTACAGGCAATAAGCTAGTATGTATGAAACGGATTTTATCCAAATATTTGATAATTATGGTACCTGTACTACCAATATAATAAGGACCGTTGGATCTTGAATTAAATAGATAATAGCCATTGGAACTAAAATAAGGAAATCTTCTATTTTCATAATCTAAACCAAAACTAAGTAGGTTTTCTAGCTAAGTAAGTATCCTAAATTGAATAGAGTACTTAATACAAAATTCATAACTTTTTTTTCTCTTCGGTTTCTAGAAAAAATTTACAAAAATAATTCTTTTTAAATCATCACTGAATAAAATAATATTTCGTGAGTTTCGTGTAGGTTGTAAAATCGTCAAAATCTGATTTCTAGAACTTAAATACATAGTCAAAATAAATCAAACGAAACCCGATAAATTTTTTAGGTTCGATTCTCTCTACTAATATATTTATATTTATAATTTATAACTTCAAAATTTTATTAATAACATATTTGATATCTAATACTCATAATGTATAATACTTTTTAAATCATCACTGAATTACAGAATATTTCGTGAGTTTCATGTAGGTTATAAAATCGTCAAAATCTGATTTCTAAAACTCAAAGATAGAGTCAAAATAAATCAAACGAAATCCCATAAATTTTTTTAGGTTCGAATCTCTCTGCTAACATATTTAAATTTATTTATTATAACTTCAAAATTTTATTAATAACATATATAATATCTACTACTCATAATGTATGATACCTTTTTTTAATCATCACTAAATTAAAGAAAATTTCACTAGTTTCGTGTGCGTTGTAAATTTGTCAAAATATGATTTCTATAACTCAAAGACAGAGTCAAAATAAATCAAACGAAAGCCGATAAATTTTTTTAGGTTCGATTCTCTCTACTAACATATTTAAATTTATTATTTATAACTTCAAAATTATATTAATAACATAATATCTAATACTTATAATGTATTAATCAACTTTTAATGATACATTAATATATAGTTTTTATATTAGTAGAATTAAGTACATTATATAAAATCTAATATTTTATTTATTAGTTTCAAATATATTAACAAACATTTTGATCAAAAGTTTGGGGAGAATTTTGAGACTAATCTCGAAAAAAAATACATTAAATGTATGAAGTTTTGATGAAGGCGAAAAGAAATTTTTAGTTATGTCTTAATTTATTATTTAATATTATGTTCTCAGCTAAACTATCAATCTTCACATGATTCTTTTATATAGTTCATGTTCTTACGATTTCTATGAAATATTTAAAATGTTCTGAATTTTTAAATATATTATTATAATTATGAAAAAAAATACGAATAAAGGGAACCGTACAACCTATGCATTGCACGGGCAATAAGCTAGTATTAAGAAAGCTGAATATCGATAAAAACAATTATTGTATTAATTACATTTATTGAATATAAAATGTGAAATATGGTTGCTCTAGGAAATATAAATTAGAAAAAGATGTGAAATAAAATTGATTTTGAAAATATAAACTTGCATTGAAAGTTGAATTGGACAATGTTAAATACTGATTCTCAATAATTAGGAGAAGCTCAGGATGACTGGTCAGGATTTGCTGCTGACGTCATCAGTATTTGATGTGGCATCAGTATTTGATAATGCATCAGGATTTGAGGACCATAAGGAAATGAAGACCAATCAGGATTTGAAGATTATTTTTGTTCCTTGATTTGAGGGATAGATTACTGTCAGCTCCTGAGTTTTAGGATCTTGTTAAAATCAATTTAGGATATGTATTATATGCAGTTAGTAATTGATCGAGTATATCCTGAATTGATTTTGTAACCGTGTAATATATAAACACAGTATAGATCATCATTTTAATATTAACTTGAGTATTGTAACGACCTAGTAGCTCTCAAGAACATCATTATTTCTTGAGAGAGTTTGTAACAGTTTTTATCAGAAATACAAAAGATTTTATTATTCATACTTGTTCGATTTGTTTAAACAATTGTATCCAACCCCCCTTAAACAATTATGTTTTACTGGGCAACAAGTGGTATCAAAGCCTAACTGATAAAACAAAATCAGAAAAGATAAAAAAATGTCTTTAAACAAGCATGAAATCATTAAAATACCTATTCTGAAGAAAGCTGGATATCCTACATGGAAGGTGAAAATGTTGATGCATCTAGAAGCAACAAATCCTAATTATCTTATGTTAGTTCCCAACAATATAACAACAAAATTACAGAATGGGGGTTGAATGAAATTATGAGAAATCTTTCCAAAACTAATTGAAGGATGCAAACTACAATATATATAACACTGTGTTTAGAATAGCCAATAATGCAAATGAATGTATTCTAAAACACAAAGTAAATAAACTCAGTGTTTAAAAACTTTCTGGTGAATTTAACTCTCCACCAGAGATATATATTGATGAAGTTCTCTGTGATACAAATTGTACACAGCTGCTTACAAGAATTCTAGCTACAAGATATTTAATATTTGATATTCTTGATGTTTATACTGAAAATGAGATAACATACACAACTCCTATTAAATTTGTTACCTCGGGATCTAGTGAACTCAAATCTACTTTTGAAAAGGGTTCAACCTCTAAATCTCAGGAGAAGAAAGCAAAAGAAATTTTCAAACCAGACAAGAAAGAAAAGAAATAGGACTACTCTCAAAAGGACAGTTGAAAAAAAAATATCTGAGGTTACTGGAAAACCTCAAACTAAAAGTTCTAAAAGAAACAAAAGTGGAAAACAAGGAATTAATAAAGCAAATGATTATAAGCATATTCCTAATGCTCCAAGAAAAGCTTGCTTTAATTGTTGTAATACTAATCATCTTGCTATTGATTGCAGGAAAAGTAAGAAGAAGCAAATTGTTATTCCTAAATAAGATGTTAGGAGTAGGGCAGTATTTTATAAACCGCAAAACACTTGTTTCTATTGGGTAGCATTTGGCATTCAATTTATACTTGTAGTGCATACCAAGAATTGTATCACAATTATTATGATCCATTGCCCAAGTTCAATAAAAAGTTTGATTCTGTTAAGCTACTAGAACTGCATCTCATAATTCCTCTACTGACAGAGGAAATACTGATGGATCAAATCCTGATAGGGTTAATCCTGACAGGGTTAATCCTGACAAGGTTAATCCTGATGGACCAAATCCTGATAAGATTAATTATGTCAGAAATACTTATACTGTAAAAAAACTTAAGATGTTGAAAAATAGGGCCCAATAAGTGTGGGTCCTTAAAAATTATCTAACTGATCAAATTTCTGATTGTAGGGTAACATGAGAAATGTACTTGTCTTGGACAGTGGATGTTCTGGACACATAACTGGCAATAAATCCCTGCTATCAGAATTTGAGAGGAAGGTTGGCCCAAATGTTTCTTATGGAGATGGCAACATAGGTCATACTTTGGGATATGACAATCTAGTGATTTCAAATGTTACAATTGAAAATGTAGCTCTAGTGGAGGGACTGAAACATAATCTTTTGAGCATCAGTCAAATTATTGACAAAGGCTCTTATGTGGTATTTTATGAATCTCATTGTGATGTGATTCTTTCAAAGTATAAGAAGATTGTTCTTAAAGGATACAGACATGGGAATATTTATGAACAAGTCTACATGCAAATACTGATGGAGAAGCTACATATCTTATAAGGCATCAGTAGATGAGAGGTGGAACTAGCATAAAAAGCTCTTACACTTAAATTTCAATACTATAAATGAGCTTGCAAAGAAAGAGCTGGTGAGAGGACTACTCAACATGCTTTATACATCTGATGGACTTTGTGATGCTTGTCAAAAGTCCAAGCAAAGGAGAGTGTCCTTCAAAAGTAAGACTGAATTCTCAATCACTGAACCATATCACATACTGCATCTGGACCTCTTTGGACCTGTAAACATCATGTCCATAAACAAAAAGAGGTACACACTAGTAATTGTTGATGATTTTACTAGATATACTTGGGGTTATTTTCTGCACAGGAAGGATGAAACACCAGAAATTCTTCTGGATCATGTCAAACTGATAGAGAATGGCTCAAAGTACAATGTGAAAATCCTCAGAAGTGATAATGAAAATGAATTCAAAAATTCAAAGATGGAAGATTTTTGTAAATATAAAGGTATCTCTCAACAGTTCTCTGCTCCAGGTACTCCTCAGCAAAATGGTGTTGTTGAGAGGAAAAACAGAACATTGGTTGAAGCTGGCAGGGCATTGCTAGAAGAAGCTAAACTTCCCACATACTTTTGGGTTGAGGCAATTAACACAGCTTGTTACACTCCAAATATCACTCTGATAAACAGGCATGGTGTTACTCCCAGTCAGATGCTAAAGGAAAAGAATCCAAGTTTAAAACATCTACATGTTTTTGGGTGCAAATGCTTTGTTCTCAAAACTCACACTAAACTACTGGGAAAGTTTGAATCAAAAGCTGATGAAGGAATCTTTGTTGGCTACTCAAAATCAAGAGCATACAAATTTTTTAATCTGAGAACAATTACTGTTATTGAATCCATCAATGTAACTTTTGATGATAAGAAGATTCTTAATTTTGAAGAGGACTCTCATGAAAGTTTGATTTTTGCAAATGAAAATGCAAAGTCAGAATCAGCAACAAATACTGATGAGTCATCAAATACTGATTATCCAAATCCTGATACTCCATCAAATCCTGATGACGACTCAAATACTGATGAACATGCACATGCTGAGGGGGAGCAACAATAAAGAAAAACAAAATCTTTCCCTTGACAGAATCTTTAGCTTAAGGTTCCTGGTCCTGATGTGATCCTGAAACAAAAACAAAGTAACACCTAAATCAATATGTTCTTTTCAAGTGATCTCATCACTTCTCACACATATATCACTTTTGAGAGTAATATTCTGCTCATCAAGAAAATTATAAGTAAAGAAAAACTTATAATAATCTTTTCTCAATGTTACCTCTCCTTTTGCCAGTACAGGAGACTACCACTCATAAAATTTTTCTTTTCTCTAAATATTGTCACATAGCCTCAAAAAAAAGCATTGACACACAATATGCAAAGAAATAAGAGATGGCAAAGAGGAGTAGCATGTTTGTCATATAAATAGGGGTAACCTCAGAAAAGACACCATTTATAATCATACAAACATATGCAGCTGAGATCAGTAGAGAAATCAGTACCTGGAGTGGATTCTTCAAGTGAAAGAGATGTCAGTGGATTGACAAAAATAGCTCCCGGATGTTTGAGCAAACTGGCAACGAGTTGAGGATCACCAGTAGAGGCTAGCTGTATATCAGGATTTTTCACAGTATCGGGATTTGATGTAGCATCAGGATCTGCTGAGACATCAGGATGTGAAGAAAGGCCTGCATCAGTACTTTGAACTGATGGTTCTTGTGGAGCCTGAGGCATTGAAGCTGATTCAACCTTTTTGGGTAAAGGTTCTTATGTGCTTCCCTCAAAGATAGGATCATTGATAACCTCATCCATCCTTTGTAAATGCTCCTGATGAGCTTCCTTGTCCTTCAGTAGTTGCTCAGTATCATCTAAAAGACCTCATTGAGCAATGTCAGGAATTGTCTGATCACCCTATTTGTCTGCATCCTCCCTTTAAGAAGATGGTTCTTGTAGAACAGAATGTGAAACAGCTGCTGAATCCCTTTAAGACTCAGGTTCTTGTGTGCTGACATCCTTTGCAGGTGATTGAAGCTTAGTTTTCTTCCTGGTGAAACTGAGACCTGAGACACCTTTTCTTTTTTAATTTACCAAGCCCAACTTGCTTAGCTGTTCTAAAAATTTACTCATTTGTAATATCCACCCTTTTGGTTGGTGAAAGAGCAACTGTAGCATCATCAGTAATACTGATTACTAGAATTTTATTAGTAAGAGCACTAGCATTAGTAGTTGGCTCCTTAGCTGAAATAGAAGCATCAGTAGGAAGAATAGAAGTGTCAGGATTTGCAACTGTTGGCTTCTTGATCTTAAACTTAGACCCTATGGTCACATCATCATCATCTGAGCTGGATTCATCCTTCAGCCTCAGTCTTCTTCTCTTTCCAGTAGCTTCACCCCCTTGTTTCTTCTTACTCTCAATAGTTACAGCCATTAGAACACTTTGCAAATAAGATGCAGGTTTCTTTGCTAGCTGTTTTCTTGTTACAACTAATGCTTATTGAGAAGCACCAGAGGTAGTTGATTTTGTAGTGGTTGATGAGTGTTGTTTTGTGGAAGGAATGCTTGGGTCAGGAATAGGATGGGTAGTGTCCTGTACCACAGCATCAAAAATTTGCACAGAGGTACCAGCATCGGGATTTGCTGGTACTTGTAGAGTAAGTCTTTTTCTTAAAAGAAATTGCCTGACCTCGTTGGGTATAAAAGCTGGTCCTGAGAAACCATTTTTTTTATCCCCATTGTTGTGATCCTTAATAGCCTTATCAACAATTTTAAAAATAGGAAGGAACTCATCATTATCAAACACAGCATTAGGGCATAGATAATTAAAAATCTAACTGGAAAAATCTAGTGTACCCTACAACTTCTGAGACATCAGTTTTTCATAGCAATCAAATACTAAAGTATAGTATTACCATAATAAAAATTGCCTGAATAAATTAGAGAATACCCAATTTTGAGAGAAACTGATGGAAGAGCATCAAAATATGTGATTTTATTCAAGAAGCATCTGCTGATACAGTAAAAGAAGAAATTCCATTCTCTTTTCAACTTTGTCCTGGAAAGATTACCAATCTTGGTAATTTCACCATTGTAGCCCAATGCTTGTAGCAATTTAAACAAGCTTTTGTTGCCATAATTATCAGGAGCTCCATCACATCCTGGAAGTCTCAATGCAGCAACTATAACATCAGCATCAACTTCAAATCTCTTGGCCTTGTAATCAAAGGAGAAGGTAGTTTGCTCATCTATTTATGCAGTATTCCAAACCTGCATTACAGCCCTATAGGAAACTTTGGTTGGATTTGTTAGGGCATACCCAATTGGACTTTGCAGCAAAAAGTCCTGAATAACATGAAAATCATTGGGTAGCTCCTTATGAAACAAAAGAGCCAGAAAGTTATTTGTGCCAAAAGTGTGACCATGAATGATAGTGGGTTTATTGATGCAAGGTGAAACTTGTTATGAAGAAGACATGATTTTGTAGAAGATGTGAGTGATGTGATGTTTTTTTTGAGTGCTTGAGAATTTGAAATTATGTGTAAGATGAATTTGCAACTGAAGTATTTGAGTGTATATTAGAGTGCAAATATGCGTGAATTACGACACAACAGAAGAAGAGAGACGTATGAGTTTAGACTTCTGACATATGGCAAGTACTGATTGAGAGAGAATAAAGATGGATCAAATTTCGGTGTAAAAATCATAATATGCACAACTTTTTATAAATTAACCGTGTGAAAATGTGCATAAAATTGATTATCTCTGATTAGAAGTTGAATAAAATACTCAACTTAAACAGCAAAATAAATCAGTATTTATTTAAAAAATAATATATTGGACCTTAGTTGTGCTGACCTGGCATCAGGATTTCAATGTACATACCTATCAGGATTTGAGTTTCTCAGGATGTGGCGATTCATATTCATCAGGATTTGAATGTACATACCTGGCCTCTTCAAATGCATTAGAGGCTCCCCCTGAATCAGTGCTGTCAACTCCTGATGAGGTTTCAGGATTTGACTCATGTTCTCCTGATGTAGAATCAGTATTAGTTCCTGTCTGATCAGTTTGAGAAAAATCTTGAGTTGATTCTTCATTGTTGGTATTGTTAGTGGAACCCTGTTGTTGCTCCCCCTCAACATATGCAGGTTCATTAGAACAATGATTATCATCAGGATCTGATGGAGTACAGGATTTGGATCATCAGAAATAGATAATTCATTAGAGTTTGATGCAGATTCTGACTTTGCATTTTCATTTGCAAAGACCAAGCTTTCATGAGAGTCTTCCTCAAAACTAGGAATCTTCTTATCATCAAAAGATACATTTATGGAGTTAACAACAGTATTAGTTCTCAGATTGAAGACCTTGTATGCTCTTGATGGTGAGTAGCCAACAAAAATTTCTTCATCAGCTTGTGATTCAAACTTTCCCAATTGTTCAATGTGAGTTTTCAGAACAAAACATTTCATCGAAAAACATGAAGATGTTTGAGACTTGGCTTCTTTTCTTTCAACATTTGATAAGGAGTAACACCATGTCTGTTTATCAGAGTAATGTTCTGAGTATAACATGTTGTGTTCACTGCTTCAGCCCAGAAGTATGTGGGAAGTTTAGCTTCTTCTAGCAGAATCCTGCTAGCATCAATCAATGATCTATTCTTCCTCTCAACAACACCATTTTGCTGAGGTGTACCAGGAGCTGAGAAGTGTTGTTGAATACCTTTGTACTTGCAGAATTCTTCCATCTATGAATTTTTAAACTCGATACCATTATCACTTCTCAGAATTTTCACTTTAAACTTGGATCCATTCTCAATTAGCTTTACATGATCTAGAAGAATTTCTGGAGTTTCATCATTCCTGTGCAAGAAATAAACCCAAGTATATCTAGTGAAATCATCAATAATTACAAGTGTATACCTCTTTTTGTTGATAGACATTATGTCCACTGGTCCAAAGAGATCCAGATGCAGCATGTGATATGGCTCAGTGATTGAGAATTATGTCTTGCTTTTGAAAGAAACTCTCCATTGTTTGGATTTCTGGCAAGCATCACATAGTCCATCAGATGAGTAGTGCATATTAGGTAGTCCTCTTACCAGCTCCTTCTTTGCAAGTTCATTGATTGTATTGAAGTTCATATGTGAGAGCTTTTTATGCCAATTCCAACTCTCATCTACTGATGCCTTAGAAATAAGACAAGTAGATTCTTTATCACTATTAGCATACAACCTTACTTCATAGATGTTTCCATGTCTGTATCCTTTTAAGACAATCTTTTTTGACTTGTTATGAATCACATCACAATGAGATTCATAGAATACCACATGATAACCTTTGTCAGTAATTTAACTAATGCTCAGAAGATTGTGCTTCAGTCCTACAACAAGAGCTACATTCTCAATAACAACATTTGAAATCACCAAGTTGCTATATCCCAGTGTATGTCCTATGTTCCCATCACCATAAGATATATTTGGGCCAGCATTCCTCTCAAATTCTGAAGAGATTTATTTCCAGTCATGTATCCTGAACATCCACTGTCCAAAACAAGTACATTGCTCCTGTTACCCTGCAATCAGAAATTTGATTAATTAGAAGTAGATTTAAGGACCCACACTTGTTGGGCCCTCTTTTTAGACAACTTAAGCTTTTGTGTTTCAAGATTCTTTGAGACAGAATTAATCTTATCGGGATTTGTCCTGTCTGAGAGAGACATATGTTTAGCAGTTCTAGCAGTATTATTAACATGAGTTATTTTATTGAACTTAGGTAAAGGATCATAAAAATTATGATACAACTCATGATAGGAACTACAAGTATAGATGGAATGCCAACTGCTACCACAATGAAAACAAGGATTTTGTGGTTTGTAAAACACTGCTCTACTCCTAACATAATACTTAGGAATTGCAGTTTTCTTTTTCTTACTTCTCCTGCAATCAATAGCAAGATGGTTAGAGTTACCACAATGAAAACAAGTTTTTCTAGGAGCATCAGGAATAAACTTATAGTTGTTTGCCTTAGAAATACCCTGTTTTCCATTTCTGTTTCTTTTAGGACTTTTTATTTGGGGTTTATCAGTAACCTCAGATATTTTCTTTTTCAACGGTCCTTTTGACAGAAGTCCTACAATCTTTTCCTTCTTAACAGATTTGATTATTTCCTTGTTCTCCTTTTTCTCTGGTTTAACAAATTCTTTATTTTCCTGAGAAGTAGAAGTTGAACCCTTTTCAAAAGTAGATTTGGGTGCATTAGATCCTTAAGCAACAAACTTAATGGGAGTTTTAAGTGTTATCTCATTTTCAGTATCAACATCTTTATTTTTATCTACATATCCAAGACACTCTCTCCAGTTCTTTTTACTGATCATGCCATGTACCTTTTTACCTGAGTCAGTCCAAGTTTTAAAGGTTTTCCTTTCATTTTCTAAGACCTTTTCTAACATACTGTATTTAGCTTCTATTAACTTTTCTGTATGTTTAGCCTTATCACATTCCTTTTATACTTCATTCATGTTCACTAAATCAGACTCTAACTGTTCATTTCTTAATTTCAGTTCTTCAATTTCGTTTAACAGCCTATCATTCTCTAAAGTCATATTCTTAAAGTTTCCATAAAGTGTCTTAAGGAAAGATTTTAACTCAGATATTTTATTAGTATCAAAATTAAAGAGAGGAGTTGATACCTTAGCATCAGGAGCATCAATGTTCTCAAAGCTAGCCATCAGTACATAGCTTGTTTCTTTATCTTCTGAATCAGTATAGTCCATCCAGTCTTTGTTAGATGTGATCAAGGCTTTGCTTTTTCCTTTATCATTCCTTGCCTTCTTGCACTCAGTAGCAAAGTGACCAACTTCATCACAGTTGTAGCACTTTATCTTGGATCTTTCTACTTTTCCAGATTTGAAGTCCTTGCCTTCTCTTTTCCCATAGAACTTCTTGTCTCCTCTAGAGAACTTCTTCCTAAAACTTCTATTTTTCTGAGATTTCCTGAACCTCATCCTATTGAAGCCCTTAACTATCATAGCAGCCATTTGCATAACATCGGGATCTGTCATGTCCACATCAGTATCATCATCAGGTGTTGATGATGAGTAATCAGTATCTGATTCTGGTTGATAGTTCTTTTTTCTTGAGCTTTCAACTGTTCTAACCTTCGCAGCTTTAACATTTACATTCAAAGCAACTGATTTTCCGTTGTTGCTTTTCCTTTCCTTTCTTTGTTGAACCTCCAAGTCATGAGTTCTAAGCATTTCATAGATTTCATCTAATGAAACCATCTCCAAATCATATTGATGTCTTATGATTGAAGTTTGAGTCTTCCACTCCTCATTTAAAGCCCTTAGAAACTTTATGTTTGAATCTTCAAGATCATACACCTTTCCCACCAGTGATAGATTGTTCAGCAAGGTAAGAAATCTATCATATATATCAGTGAGACTCTCATCAGCTTTGGCCTCAAATTATTCATACTCCTGAATAAGAACAGTTCTTCTGTTCTTCTTGATGGCCATTGTTCCATGACATTGAGTCTCTAATGCATCCCAGATTTCCTTTGCAGTCTTGCAAGCTATAACCCTGTTTGACATCACAGAGTCAAGACTGTTATACAAAATATTTCTTACCTTTGCATCCTTAAGCACAGTAGCTTTCTCCTCAGCAGTCCATTCCCTCTTTTCTTTCAACTGATAATGTTCAGGAACAGTAGAAGTCTCAACCACTAGTTTTGTTGGTGTATGTGGTCCATCATTGATTACATCTAGGTAATCAGGATCTGTAGCTTCTAAATGCATCAACATCTTTACTTTCCATGTTGGATATTCAGCTTTCTTCATAATAGGAATTTTAATTCTTTCATACTTATTAAGAGACATTCTTCGATCGTTTCTGATATTGATTTATTAGTTTTTCTCTGATACCACTTGTTGCCCAGTAAGATACAATTATTTAAGGGGGTTAGATACAATTGTATTAATGTTTCGAACAAGTATGAAAATATAACAATTCTTGTATTTCTGATAAAAACTGTTACAAACTCTCTCAAGAAATACTGATGTTCTTGAGAGGTGCTAGATCTTACAATACTCGAGTTAATTACTAAAATGTGATGACCTATATCGTGTTTATATAATACACAGCTACAATATCAATCTAAGATAAGTCCTATCAATTTCTAACTGAAAATAGAACATATCTCAACCTGAATAAACAAAGTCATGTAACTCAGGAACTGATATATATCTATTCCTCAAATCAAGGAACAGAACCAATCTTCAAATACTGACTGTCTCCAAATAATGATGATCTTCAGATACTGATGATACACCAAATACTGATGACCTACCAAATCCTGATGACACCATTCCACAGCCAAATCCTGAGCACCTCCTAATCATTGAGAATCAGCAACTAACACTTGAAACAGTACGGAGCACCACCTCGATTGATTTTATGGTCAATCTTACCTCCGGTAGAAGTCATTGCAAACATAAAATTATACATTCTAATATTCTGTTTGAAATGCCTAAAATGTACACCACCAGTAAGAGGAGTTGCCAGAGGTTCAGGTGGAGCCTTTTCCTTGTCAAGTATTACCGGGCCATTTTTACAACAGTTAGAAAAAGTTGGGATTTTTATGGGAGCACTTTTGTTGTTCCTTTCTTGATTCCACATGATCACTTCACACTTTGTACACATTTTATCTGGAGCTCCAAGGTCCATGTACTGACTCCACAAATGTTCAAATTTGTCTAACTCTTCATTTTCAAAATCTTCAAAATCACCTAGAGATGAGTATAGTTACATATTCAGTATCTTTGATCAATCATGTTTAAAGTATGAAAATAAATGGACGTTTATATGATATACACCTCCACATGTTGTATCACTATCGCTGATATCATCCTCTTGAACATTGCTAAAATCGTTCAATAAGTTCTTGTTTCTAGAACTCTGTCCTAGCTCAAAAGTAATTTTGAGTCACTTGATGCAAGCATGGAGAATGTAAGAGTACTGTGTCCACTATCATTCATATTTTGAGTCCATATATTATTTTTTTGACTTACTGCATAGTAGTAATTTGATGTTCACACACTTTTAAATTATAGGTGATATTGATAAAGATTTAAAAATTTAAAAGTCATGTGAAAAACTTTAAATTTACCTGAAAGAGGAATGAATGGCAATCTACACTGAAATGGAGTCTTAGGCATCAAAGGAGAGTCATTAAGAAATTGGATATCTGTAAAAACTAAAAATAAGTACTTGGAAAATCATTTATTTAATTACAACATAACATATAGTACTATTTTTCTAATATAAAAAATAACGACATTGGTAGACATTACCAATAGAACGTATAATGGATTACTGGAGCAATATAATTAAAAAAAATTAAGCCTGATATTTGGGAAGTACTGATACATGGCGAATTTAAACCATGCGTCAATGGAGTCGTTTCGTTGCTTTTACTCATTTTCGGTAGCGTTGTACGAAAACCTCTGTGCTCTTGAGGAGATATAAATGATTGACCGTACGTTAATGAAAAGGATTAGACAGTTGATAATTAGTACCTTATGATCAATTGATATAAAAATAAATTTTATAAATATGTTCCTGATCCAAGGTTTTGTCTGTACAAATCTTGATCAAACATTGTCTGAGTAGATTGGAGCGGCTATCCTGTATTGTTGACATTAATACCCTTCTTGCACGCTGTAGCTTTAGTAACTGCATTTTAAAGAATAGCAATCCATCACATATTAACAATTAGTAATGGGTAAATGACATATATGTATAAATTTATTACATTTCACTGGTGTTAGTTTTTTGGCGCTGTTGTCATATGGAGTGGATGATAGACACCGACCAAAACTTGCAGGGAGTCGCCTTAAAGTTGGAGTACAATTCTCCTTGTCATTATCACAATCGTTCATTTCCGTAGAAGATCCATTATTATTCTCTACCACGACAAACTTATATGTATCAGGTTTGAAGTTGCAAGAGTATAAGGTTTTTACAAATTGGACTAGGTTTGAAGTTGCAAGAGTATAAGGTTTTTACAAATTGGACTATAAACATAACGAAGCTTTACCTGAAATAAGATACTAAGAATTTCTTCTTCTTTTTTGTCTGGGTCTACATACTCGTAGTTGAATTTTATCGAAATACAATAGCAGCATCAAGGGATCTTTCCCTCAAGAAAGTTTATTTCCTAACTGAAGGTCATGCAAAGATGTCCCCAGAAATTTAGAAAATAATACTTTAATGATTGAGAAGATAAACCCCACCCACTGAGATCACCTGCACCAAACCACAACAAAACAAAGTAGAATAAATTAAGATGCGAATAATCAAAAAACTTAAAAATAGATACCATATATTCTATACACAAAAATTAAAATAACTAAAATAATTTGTAAAGAAAAAATAAAATATCTAACCAAAGGGATTCCTTTGGTT
>PHNY01263222.1:0-26377 GCA_003724115.2 Anethum foeniculum
TATATATATATATATATATATATATATATATATATATATATTATATGATTTTATTCTCATATTTATAGTATTTTGTATTTAATTGGATTTTTATTAAATAAACTTTAAAATTTTATTGTAGGAAGCTTGAAATTCTAAACTTGGAAGGATTGGGGAATAAAAAGCTGAATTTGAAGATTTATTAGAAGGAAATTTTGATTTGATGGACTGCACACGCATACTACAATGTTTGGGTCATATCTCGATTTACGAAGTCAGAATTGGACGATTCAATAGCCCACGTGAAGATAATGATATTCTCTTTCATTCTAAAGTGGTTCAGAGATCAAATTATAACTGGAATGGCCCAAACTTACTAAAAAAATTGAGTTGCGAATTTTCCTTAAAAAAATCAGTTTGGGAACGTATTTTGTACTTTCTTCAAAGCATTAAAAATACATTTATTAGATACGTATATACATCATATATTATGATTTGGTATTATGTTCCCTGAGAAGAGAAGAAAGGCTACACTCAAAAGGGAAACAGCTTGGAAATAAGAGATTATGCCTAAAAAAGATTTCATATTTTCTTCTTACTTTTACATCATGTTTACATACTCTTGTGTATTGTTTTCTTTTGAGATGATGAACTTATTTTCTCTCTAGGCCTTTAATGGATTCTTTTCTTAATATATACGTTGTACACTTTTCTCTCTGTTTTTGTGGTCGTATTAATTGTTTATATTGATTTATGTTTAATGCTTCTCAAAGATTGATCACTCTTGAGATTGATTTCGTAATTTAGGCAGACTTGGAAGAGATGCCCAAAGTTAAGACCGAATCACTATATCTCAGGATTAATATTTATATTAAATTATGATTAGGATAGGAATATAACTAAACACCCTAAGAAGTTCAATTAAGACGAAACTTAATGCAGTTTATGCTTTTAAATTTTACATACGAATATGGGAGTCACTTGAAATTCGGAAGGTTCTTGTGAATACATGATTTTCTTAGATTAGCAATTAGACCAGGAGAATAGAAGTTAAAGAAGAAGCTTGTTGAAGAGCATTACATGAAGTTAAAGGTCTAGTTTTTATTCTCTAGGAATTTCTTATTCAGTATATTGTGTTAGTTTAATTATTTAGTAATGATTTAGTAAAAACGTCACTTCATTTTTATTGGACTCGAATTGAAAGAAAAATAGTAACTGGTATTTAGTCCCTTATTAATAGTCTTTGTTGGAAAAAACTTATTTACCGCTTGTTGCAATAGGTGCTCTTGCATTAAGTTTGTAAAACGGACAATAAGTTTTTTGCATGTGGTTTTAAGCTTGTTTATGTTACAATGGAAAGAGGAATACAGTCTAAATATAAGGTGGTACTGATCATAGCATCATCATTAGCTGCCCAGATATTCGGAATTCTATTTCAAAAGGTGAATTATTATTCTTCATGGTTGCTTTTCTTTAATATGTTTGTGCAAGGAGTTATATAATATATTTATTTACTGAGTTCAAACCTAACCTGCATTGTACTATTGCTCTGTAGGATGAAGATTGTACATATGCGCGCGAGTTCCCATATTTAGCAAGTCATTGATGTTTTTAGATTTTGTAGGATAAGATAATTTTTAATGTAAACTCATTATATATAATTAATTTTATTTTTTTATTTGATTGATCCATAGGAGCAACTTTTTTTCTTTTTACTGAGTATCAGTATGTTGGTACTTTTATTTTTGCATTCGCAGACTTCATATTTCTTTTCCTTGGATCTGTGAAGGATTCATCACAAAGAGCAAGCCTTGTACATATGACACCAACAAATTGTGTAATGGAAATTTCTTTTTCTTGGATGAGTGGACGGATTCATCACAAAGAGCTAGCCTTGTACATAAACTAGCAAATTGTGTCCACGTGCTCAGAGCAACGCTCTATTTAGCACCATATCTTTCTTGGTGCTCTAACATTTGTTGTTTCTGCATTTCTTGAAATGAAAACTAGTGCCTATGCAAATTCTTGAACCACCTTTATCGTTGCGTTTAGATGCCCCACTCATGAGTTTCCTTCTTGCTCCAAATTATCTTCTAGGTTTTGCTTCCATCAATCTGTCACGAGGATGATCCTAGAAATCCTTTGGTAGGATTTTGTATTATGATATCCAAATTTTAATCTATAGAGTAACTAATTAAACTAATGTTATTTGATTATGTGATTTCTTCGGGACAATGATGGGGATATTGATGGTATGTGATCTGATCTCATTAGCCCTTATGCAAATTTATCATGTGCTGCCCTGGTTGTTGCCTCAATTTCCTCTTTTAGGATCTCGCATGACTTCACTGCAATGTGTTATCCTATCCTCATCGGTTCTATGGATATCTTCGTCTATTTGATCACTACACAATTTGTGACATATAAAAATTGAACCAGCACTAAAGAATCAACTCATTATTTCCACCCTGATCATAACTTTTGATATACCATTTATTAGTTGGATTGCCCTTCTATATAGCTACATTCACAATCTTCAATTTTGGACATAAGAAAGAGGTTGAGAAGTGGCATGTATTTACTCCTTATATCAATAGAGTAGTGTCTCTTGTCCGAGTGTATATGATTAAAATCATGAAAGTTAAATACTTTTTTTTGAATATACTTCTTTAGCATTCATGTATGCACTTGATTTTTTTTAGTAATAGTAGTCAGCTTTTGATTAAATTGGTGAAATTATTTAAATTTTGATTTTTTGGTAAAATTTTGCTGCATATATGAACATAGTGGAAAAATGATTTTGAAAAATCAAAATTAACATCTTATACAGCAAAAAAGACCAAGTTATTATAAACTTATCTGTAAAATAAAAATATTCACTGCATTCATATAAACAATGATGATAAAATATATTATGCTTGTAAATGGCTATAACAACCGAAGTCTAAGTATAACATAACATCCATTCAAACTGATGTCTAAACCCAGTGTCTTAATATCATAGGCCAATATACCACTTGAAAATTACTTAGGCATGGGTTTTTAGCCGATGTCTATTGTCAAATTTCTATTATTGCATTTACTCTTTGAGAGCTCATATTTTTGAATATATATATATATATATATCCTCTAATTAAAACAAGTAAAATCAAGGTCTTTGTAGTACAATAGGCTTACTTGTACGGGTCATTGCTGCCCTAGTGAAGAAAGTGTTTTATATCCATTTCTCTTAATTTACATTGGTGCTCACACACACGAAATTTTACTAGTTTTTTTGTTATATACAGTATTTTGTGGTTTCAAATTCAACCGTTTGAGTTATGGTTAAATTTTTTCATATTTCTTTTAATGAGTTTTTCATGTTTTGTTAAAAGATGATTAACTTTTACTCTCTTGAACATAGTATATATACATCTGTGTACACGTGCACGATTAAAGGCTATAAACTGCAAGCTTCTAGGAACGCACTTGTATTAGTGTATTGGTGATTAAAAACAAAATGCATGCAGATTACATATAGCTGCTCACCAGAGGTGGTGGCAATAAAATAGGAGAAATGCCAGCAACTAACTAGACCTATTCAAACACTAACTCTACCACTACTTATCTAGTAATAATATTCAACTACACTAGACTAATTCTATGCTGATATTACACCTAAACAACTATTTATTTAAAACATAATCAAATAAAAAAAAATACTAAAAGAATAAGTTTAAGATTAATTTCCAACAATCACCCCCTTAATCTTAAACTTGTCATCAACCCGTTTGGCTTAGCCCGTATGACTTTCATCCTAGCCCGTTTGGCTTTCAACTTCTCTGCCCGTGTGGCACTTCAACTTAGCCCATATGGCTTTCAACAAAAAAAAGAAATCTGCCCATCTGGCACTTCTTGTTTGCCCAATCTTGCACGTCTTATTTTCCCGTCTCGCACGCCACTTTTGTCTATAACAAAGCCGGCTCATCATCCTCGATCTGTGCGAGGTTTGCTTCTTGTCTCTTCTCTCGTTCCCATCATGGTTTATTACATTCTGAAGCATAGTGACCCAAGATGTTACAGTTGTAACACTTTATCCTACTCTTTTCACGGAAAGAACCACCTCTAGCTCTTTGACTTTGAGATGCTAGAAGAAGTTGTCTACCTGTGCTCTCGTTCCTGCCTTTCATCCGTTCCTCATGAGCTTTGAGATGACCTACTACCTCTTCAACTGTCATCACCTTAACGTCTCCAAATTGCTCTATGTTTGAAGCTATTTGAAGAAACTTATCTGGAACTGCACGTAGAATTTTTCTCACAACATTCGATTCTTCCATTGTTTCTCCAAGGACTGGGATATTAGCCACAATCTCGCTCAACTTCATACAAAAATCTTCAATCTTTTCTGTTTCTTTCATGATTAGAGTTAACGTCTGCACTTTTGCTTCTTTTACTCGTTCTACACCCATACACATCGTTTTAATCGCCTCTCATAATTCCTTAGCTGTTTCTCTCTCAGCAATGTTCAGCAGCACATCTTCAGGCACGTCTTGGTATATTGCTGCAAGGGCTACCTAGACCATTTTATCATCTACGGTCACCTTGGGATCCTTCTGCTCGATCGCACCCCAGACTCCTTGCGCCTTCATGAAAACTTTCATTTTTAGGGACCATGTTCCGTAGTTGCTTCTGGTTAGCATTTGGTAGCTTAAACCCATAGAACTTTCTTTTTTCTTGATCGTTTCCATGGTTACGTTTGTGTGTTTGGGTTGATATTTAGGCATACACCACCTGGATGCTCTGATACCAAATGTAGGTTATATATACTACTATTAAAGGCTATAAACTGCAAGCTTCTTCGAACGCACTTGTATTACTGTATTGGTGATTAAAAACAAAATGCATGCAGATTACATATAGCTACTCAGCAGAGGTGGTGGTATTAAAATAGGAGAAATGACAGCAACTAATTAGACTTATTCAAACACTAACTCTACCACTACTTATCTCCTAGTAATACTCAACTACACAGACTAATTCTATGTTGATATTACACCTAAACAACTATTTATTTAAAACATAATCAAATAAAACAAATACTAAAACAATAAGTTTAAGATTAATTTCAAACATATTCCACAATATGTATTTTCTTTTATCTAAACCAATACTAAAATCATGACGAACCAGAGGCTTACTACTTCGGGGGATAGTTGTTGTCTTAGTGAAGGTATTGTATTACTCTTAATAAGTTACATAATGATACATGGACTTCTTCGATTATTCTTTTTATGCCACACCCTTAGAATAGTTATAGTTATAGTTTGACATGAGGAATAGTGTATGAGTACATTATTTGATATGTGTTCATCCTACTAAGATGTGCTTATCCAATGATGTACCTAGTATTTATTGTCCCTAAGATATTTATACCATGAGAATTCTAACACTCCAAATTCAAGATTATCTTATTTTTGAGAAATTATAAAGAGAAATTATAAAAAGAAGTGCCTTAATATTTCTTGTTGTATATCTTCAATTGCTCTTGCTTTATTCGTGAATCTCAAGTTTGGGGTACTAAAGTATCTCCCAAATATACTTTGTATGTTGTTTTAGGTTAAATGTTACTTAAAAGGGATATGGTTACTTTGATGTGATTAGTTAAAAAAATTATGCCTCTCCACATGTATTTTTGCACCATATTCCTTTTTTCTCTGTCCATGTTAGTTCACATCATATGACACAAATATATCTTATCAGTTTTATTCATTTCTACACCAATGTTGAGAAAGCTTAACCACCACTTCTAATAGTTAGTTTAGAAGACATCTACATCTCATAACTCCTGCTACCTACATCAACCATCACTTTAACTGTCTCCCTCAAGATTTTAAGTTCCTCTATATATATCGGTCCAATGTACTTTTTAATTTTACTACTCATTCTACTCTCCTTTTTTTTTTTTACTTCTTACTGCATTTGTTATTTATGTTTGCATTTGTTATTTATGTTTCAGGTTCCTCCTAGCTTGCATCTTTCATGGAAATATATCATAGTGGAGAAAAACATTTTATTGGTTCTTATTGATTAGTCTATAAATTTCAAACCAAACACTTATGTTTAAGGGTTATTATAATAAAACTAGTCTCATAACAATTACTCATCAAAAGCTATAAAGTTCTTGTAGAGAAAAGTCTATGTAATTAGAGGAGATATATTCTAGAACAATTACATAAAAAAACACATATTATCGTTTGATCATATTGCAAGAGGTTCTTGTCTCGTTCTTAATTTGTCATTAGATTCATTTCTTTAGATATTAAGAAATCTTCTAAAAGTTCATTTTCATATATTTTCTTGTGTTCTTACTACAATTATATCTTAAATATTTCAAGAGTACTTAATTCTATTAGTTGTATATCCTTTTTTAATTTCTAAATTACCCGTATTCAATAAAATTTTAATTTTTAGCTAATAAATAATGTTGAAGCCAAAGTATACATTTGTTAAAAAATTTATAAAAGAAAGTTTGTACATAACAAAAGTTTGAATTTTAATTTTGAGTTTATATATATATGTGTATTCCCTCTAAAAGAAATTAAATTCAAAAACATTTAGTAATGATTTCGTAATTTTTTTATGTTGTACACTAATTTAATTATATTAAATAATAGGAAGAAAATTATTATGTAATTGGACAAAAATTAACCCATATTTCAAAGTAATTTCAATTATTTTTATACAATATGATATATTAGAAACTTTTTTAAAACAAATATTACACTATAACGTTTCATTAAAATTTGATATTTTTAAAATTTTAATTTAAATATGTGCTTGACAATTTTAATTTATGATAAATAATTAATTTTATATATTTCTTGAAAAAAAGACTTAGCACGTCCCTAGTTTATAGTAACCAAGCATGGCAATTTTGTAAAAATAACACAATCAGAAGGAAGTTGAAGTTACCAAACAAAAGTGACTTAAAGTACATATTTAAATTTACATGCAATATTGAATGCACAACATCATCCAATTATTTTATTTAATTTAGCACATATAATTTTGTTCCATAAAGACAAATTACACATATATAATTGGATTGGTCTTTTAGTTGTATTGAATGGATATAGGAAAATATTGACATATAAAAAGCATACCTATAGGCTATAGCTTAAAATTGTTACATGTAATTTAAGCTCATATAACTTTGATCCATAAATCCAATTGCACAAATACCTCTATTTTTAGTGGCCAACAAAGAATCCATAACCCTAATTAAGGCCGTCACTATACATACAAGCGGTAGAACTTAATTTCTTTCTCTAATTAAGGTCGCTACTATACATATCAGTTGTGAATCGGATTTTTCTCAATAAGTGGGCAAATGGAGGAGTCTAAATTGTTTTATTTGCAAGTGAAAAACTTTGAGAATGATGTTTTCCAGCATCTCCATATATCTTATTCAACAACTTAAGGTATATTATATTGAATCTATTTTATTTGTCCATTATATTTTCAGCATGTTTATCAGAAATGTTAAACCTGAAAGATAATATTAGGATGAGAATCATGTGTTTCAATGTAGGATAATACAAAATCTTAAAAAGAACGTTGAACATAAATATTTAAAATATGTAAGATTCAACACAATTTATCATAGTGTTATAATCAACAACTTACAAATGTTAATTTTCTGATCAAGAATCTATTTATTTTAAATATGGGTATATATTTCATTTATCTTGTTTGTAAGTTAGTCAATTTCATAATAGTCCAATTAAAAGTTCCTCAATATCTTCAATGTGTATCATTTAATTTGTTTATGGTCAATTGGTGTTAAGGTCATATGGTAATAGATTGTAATAACTTATATTGGTAAAGTTTTGAGTACTACTGCACTTATTACTTCAAACCAAGTAGAGGTCATGTTTAAATACTCACGTGATAAAAAACATAATTCATTAATTTTAGTGTAACATAGTTTGTTGTACACTCTTAATTGAGTATAACCAAGTTGTTTCCCCAATCACCATGATATGTTTTAAAGTTATTTATCTCATATGGATTTTACTTTGATTTATGTACATTATATCACTTCATAATTTTTGCATTATTTTACTTACCATTTTTATTTTTTAGATTTGCCAAATAATGAAAAAGTGCTCCAAAATTGATGGTAAGTTCTATCCTTATCCAACCTTTGAAGTAAAATTTATACGTAGAATTTGAGATTTAATTTGACCGAGAATTGAATGTATATTTAAAAAAATATACCTGCTTATAGGTTGAAAAATTCCGGCTATGACTAAATTTTTTCATATTTATCTTAATAAGTTTTTGATGGTTTGTAAAAAAATGTAAACAATCACTACTAGAAAAAGAGGATAACGAGGCATTCTAAACTATTTTTGAACCTTTAATTTTTTTTAAAATCAGTATCATAGTTTTTTTGTGTGTTGAACATATTAATCCGTCTGATTTTGAGGTTCACGCTGAATACTCTAAAAGACAACAACTGTACGTAGTCTTTCTAATAACAGGTTTATATTTTCACTTTTGTATACCAACAAGAAAATCTTAGTAATCATATTATTATTTTTCTTACAGCTATAAATATATACGTACCTGTAATATGCATACCCTGCACAAGGCATTAAAAGCATCATGAGTACTAGTGATGGTATGTGTGCATTATCCTTTTTTAACATCCATATTATTTTTAACGATGTTAAAAAGTGTTTGGAAAACTACCTTTTTACATAACTTTCCAAATATACTGTGGTTGAAGTGATAACCCTGTAAAAAAGTAACATGCATGAGAAGGGGAAAGAGAAGCAAAGTAGGGGATAAGGTCGAATTCAAAGATGGAAGCGGGGGGCAACAGCCAACAATAAATATACATGTATAATACTACATTCAAACATAGACTTCAACTTGGTTTACAACTCTTGTTACACCTCTTATTACCTTCTAGATAGATGAGATAAACTGTATGTAAAGATAAAGGAATTTGATTGTGTAATCTTGTAACACATTGTTAGCCAACTAATAGTAGATTATTTTTAGTTTGGTACACAATCCCACGAGCTGTTTTATCCTTCACAGGATTTTCCATGTCCTTTAATCTCTTGTGTTCTTTACTTTAAGTGCTTATTATCTTTTAATCCAATTAATCCAATGCTAACCATTTAGGCTTAGTTTTTACCCCACAAAATGACTAAAACAGTATTTTTATTATTTTTGAAAAAAAAGAAGCTAGTATTGCACTTTTCACTTTATTACACAAATATTTCATCCCTTTTACTAAAATTTTATTTTCCTCGATCAAATTTCTATTTCCCCATTTCCCCCTTCTTCGTCTTCGGATCTCTATCTCTCTGATCCCTCTCGGTCTCTCATTTCTCCTTCCCACTCTATGCACCATCTCGGCATCTTCCTATGAACACTTATTTCATCAGACTCATAAATTAAAACCTTAGTGTAAGAGATACTCGCAAGTTCAAACCCCAAATAAAAAAAATTAAATTTATAAAAACCCCACCTTGGAGTTGGTTCAATCGGTGCCTAATAGGGTCAACCTATCCTTAATTTGTTCATATGGTTCGAGTGTTTTCTACAATTAACTCGAATTAGTAAAGTGAAATTCTAATTCACTTTTGATTTTAACTTTTGTTGATTTGATCGGGATATGATTCTGTGCAATTAGTAGTACTTTTACAAAGCAAGTATTTTGAAGCTTGTTTGTTGAGTTCATGTTTATCATATTGCATGTTTATTTATTGATTACTAATATAGTATTTTTTTTAGTCCGGTGTTTATTTATCACGTTTCTGAGTGTGTCATATTTCATTATTTGTAGTAGTAGATATTGTGTCTATATATTCGAATTTTATTTCTATAACTGGAAATTTATCCATACACTTCAAATAATTTTTTTATATATAACCGTCTTCATCTTATTTTCTGAACTTTACTATGTTTCTTGTTTCATTTCATAAATTATATAACTAGTACTTATACAGTGTATATATATATATATATATATATATATATATATATTATAGGGAATTTGGAAAATATATCATATTTTAATATACTTATGGCAAAAATACCTTTTCCTTATAATTATTGCATATTTACATTTTTTTTAATTTTTTTTAAAAACTTGCAATTTTACGTTTCTCTCTCACGCTCTCTGTCTCACACTCTCTCAAATTGATTACTCTCTCATATATATTAACTGTCTTCTCTTATGCCGATTCATTTTCTCCATCGCTATTTATAAGTATTACTATGCTTTTCATCAATTTTGATAGTCAATTGTAAAATTGAGTTTTGGAACTGTTCTATACAGAAACACCCTTATATATGTTCATATAACCTAGGTTTCATTATTAGTAGTTGTTTATTTAAAGTGTTTAGTTAGTTATGTAATGTTATTTTTGAAATAGATCGATTTAATTAGTTAGATATTCGAATTTACAAGTGTTTTGCCCTTTCATTTTGGTAATGTGTTGATTAATAGTTGTTGGTTTACGTAAATTGGTAATTTGGATGCTGAAGGTGTTAAGTTGGTGGGGGATGTCAGGACAATTAGAAAAGATTTGAATGCACTTCTAGTTGAGGTGGCATCATTAGATAAAAATGTTGAAATAGTTAAAAATGAAGTTATTGCAGTTGGAAATACTTGATATGTGGTTGCATCTAAAGTTAATTTAGGTGGTGCAAAAATTGATAACAATGTAGTTTTTTAAGTTGCACGTGAGGTAGCCAACTTCGATTTGAATACTGATAAAATGATGTATTGGGCAATAGTTTTGAAAAAACAAATCATGCTAATATGAGAAAGGATGTAGTGGTAAATTTCTATATTGTACCTTCACTTTAATTATTTTAACTGTAATGTATTAAATTTGATTTTTGTGTGTTGCATTGTTAATACATCTTGTATTGTTTTTCTATCTTAATGAGTTGATATAATTTAATTTTTGGTAGTATAGTTCTCAAGTTATTATTTTATCTAGCTCTAGTTCAGTTTATAATTCATATCTCAAAAAATTGAATACCGTAGTAGGGTTTGCCCATTTAATGATAATATTGGAACTTCACAGGACAGGGAACTGAGTGGAGAGTACTTCTATTGGTATTGGACTCATTGTGAAAAATGCAATATTGCCATTGTGTACGATAATCCCTCATTTTTTGATTCTTATCAATTTTTACGCGAGGATTGACATTGATTTCTCTGCTGAGTGCTATATGAAAAAGTTAAAGACAAATTGCTTCACATTGATTATGCATAATGATTATTTTTGTGGAACATCAATTTGAGCATTTATACTATATGTAATACATTTTTTGTTGTTATTGATAACTTTTTTAGTTTATGATTTGTTTTTGTTTTATTTTATGCAGTGATAGCGGAGTAGTTATGGTATCAATTGCGGATTATTTATTTAGGGATAAGTACTTCACTAATTGTTCTTTTGAATTATATACTAAAAGAATTAGTCTTGTATTTTCATTTTAATCTTATAAAATGGCAAAGCAAATAATGGATATAAAAGTTAGCCTGAGTATCTTTTGAAAGTTGATGGTGATTAACAGAATCTTACGAAAAGGTTTTCTCCAAAAAGGGCTAGGGGTGTGGAAAGATTTCAACCAGAAATAAAATGAGGGCAAAGACTTCCCTAAAGACCAGAAATCCAAATTCGTTTTAACAAGAATCTCCAAAAATCTCAAAGAATTCAAAAATATGGGATAAATTTTAGATTTTGGACTATCTATATCAAGTAGGAATGAGTTCAATTAACAATGTAATTAGGGCAGCTTAATATTTTTATTCTAGATATGAAAGATATATTATACAAGTTGAGCAAAAAGAATCAATGGAATATATGCTTTATTGAATTTCAGTAATTAATTTGTTGATTTTGTTCATTTACTGAATCATTATAAACGGAATCAGTACGATATTTATTAAATTCTTCATTTGATGATTTTACCTGGAACTGGCCCCACCGGGGCACCCATTTTAATAGTCATATTAAAAAATGTCTTTAAGCTATAATAGTTACAACCTTGTTTGCAACCTTTGCAACCATGGTTGTAGAATTTGTAAACATTGTTGCAGAAGTTGCAACCACTATTTATACATTAATATTAGCTGCAATTGACAACTTTGAAATGTTTGGTTCTAGAGAAATGGAAAACATTTCTATTATACTCCAATACAGTGGGGAATGGGATGAAATTAGTTGCATATTTATTTTAATTTATTTACTCTAAAGTTATTTATGCTCAATGTTTGGTATTGTGCATTTAAATTTACCAGTTGAAAGCAGTTGAATATTTGGTTGAAGAAAGTTGCCTTTATATTTAGGGGTTTACAATATAGTTACATGTATGGTTGAATGTAGTTGTACTTATGGTTCATTTTAGTTGCGTATGGTTGAAAGTAGTTGCAAAAGTAGTTGCATATTGTGTATTTTGATTAGGATTTTATAATATAGTTACATGTATAGTTGAATGTAGTTGCAGTTATGGTTCATTATAGTTGCATATGGTTAAAGTAGTTGCAAATGTAGTTGTATATTGTATATTTTGATTAGGGGTTTGTAATATATTTACATGTATGGTTGAATGAAGTTGCACTTATGTTCATTTTAGTTGCATATGGTTGAAAGTAGTTGCAAAAGTAGTTGCATATTATGTATTTTGATTAATGTAGTTGTTTTTTTAGTTTCAAGTTTTTTTTATGGTTTATGTTTTATATTTTAATGTTAATGATTAGGATTTTGGTTTAGGTTTTATGTTTAAAATTTAGGGTTTTATGATTTTGATTTTGTGGGTTGAAAGAAGTTGCACATATGGTTGAATGTAGTTGCACTTATAAATGAATTTAGTCACACATGTGGTTGAATATACTTGCACATATGGTTGAATTTATTTGCAAACTTGGTTTATCCAACAATTTTCTTTTGAATTTTAGAAATACACTTGTTAATATTTTATGGTTCAATAGTGTCCTTTTGAGTTTAGAAATATTTAGTTTTTTAAAAAGATAAATAAATGGTACGGCAATTTAGGATTTACGGTTTTAGGCCCTAAACCTTAAAATCTAAACCCTAATTTAATCGTGGACCGTAATTCAAACTTGACTTTACGGTTTGGATTTTGGCGTTTGGGTTTCGGTGAAGGGTTTTTTAATTAAAGGATTGCAAAAAGTTGCATATATGGTTAAATGTATTTGCATATATGCATATGAGGTTACATATGGCTATATGAGGTTTCATTTATGTTGCATATAAGGTTGCAACTGTTTAACTTATATAATAATCCTAAAACAGAGTAAACTATATATAAGGTTGCATATAAAGATATATATATAAGGTTGCATGTAAAATTGATTATAGTTACATACTTGTTGCATTTTGGGTTGAATTGCTAGTTGAATAGTTCAATATTTTGGTTACATGAGGAGTTACAATAAATTATAAGTTACATAAGGAGTTGTATAAAGAGTTCTAAATATGGTTAAGTATCAAATAGGTGACTAACTACGTCCTAAAAACTCAAGTAGGTCACTCATTGTAAATTTGACTCAAACTGATCATCAATTAACTTAATTTGATCATTCCGTTAAAGTTAAAAATTGAAATTAACTAAAATTAAAAAATGATAACATAGGTGGGTAGAGCTCGTTTTGCGCTTCAATATGGTTACTAAAACTTGTTATTTGGCTTAAGGAATTATGATGAAATCTGTCTTTGATTCTTCAAATTATAAGATTTCGAAGAATCAAAGTCAGATTTCATAATGATTTCTTGAGTCAAATATCAAGTTTTAGTAACCATACTGAAGCCCAAAACGAGCACTACCCACCTTTGTTATCATTTTTCAATTTTGAATAATTTTAATTTTTGACTTTAACGGAATGATCAAATTAAGTTAATTGATGACCAATATGAGTCAAATTTGCAATGAGTGACCTATTTGAGTTTTTTGGACGCAATCAGTCACCTATTTGATACTTAACACGTTCTAAATAACATAGCAGACATTCTATGTTACTTTTTTGGTTGCACTAAGGGTTGAATCATGTATATAAGATCATATAATGAGTTCAATATGAAGATCTATCACAAGATGGTAATACAAATCCTTTCATAAACCTTTTAATCGTATTTCTTGTTCATATTCAAATAAAAATAAAGCCACAACTGAAATTATATTATACAGCATGAAACAACAATTTTCTTTCAATTGGAGTTCAATTATCGATCCTGCATTTTTGTTGTACAACACATACAAATAAGTGTATAACTTAGCGCCTGAAGCAGTTGCATTTTCTCTCATATTTTTTAGAGCTTTTTCTTTTGATCTCTAGGCTTCGTTGTACTTGACACTGACATTATGATCATTTCCCATATCACGTATAATATCTGCAACTGTGTAAGTTGTATAATATCTTTCTTGTGTTGTATAATATCTTCTTGTATGGTTGTTTCAGTTGGTATGTGTACCATTTGTCCAGAAACTAGCTCTGCATAATCATGTGATCTGCGACAATGTTCGTATTTACTTCACCAATGATGTCATTTGTTGCGTTTGATGATATAAATTTTGTAATTTGAACCCCAATATGTCTGTCATCAATCGTCATTTCATTACAACCGAAAGAGATGATAGTAGCTGCTGATTGTCAACAATTGTGAGAAGAGGATATGCATCCTTTACTTGATACTGAATTAATATCGAATTTGATTGTAGTTGCAACTTGAGTTAATTGCATATCATCCTATCCAATTTAGCATAGTCACAATTTGTTAGAAGAAGCAAACGAGAAACATTAAAACCTTTGTAACTTGTATTTTCATCTCACTGGCCACCATATGAATAATAATTGAAATATTGTACATTCCTACAATGACAAGTATGTAACCAGAACACAAGCCAGGTTACATTTTCTTTAAAAATTATCATGAATTATAAAACTAGCAACTCGATAAAAGATATATGTGCACATATCAATTGCAACCACAAACTAGTAAATAGAAAAAACAAAGCAACATTGTTGATTAGTAACTCAATACATCACTTGCACAATTCAATCGCAAAGAGAAATTCCTAAAATGAAAGAACAACAAACTTATACTTTTTCAATCATAACCAATCGTTCTCTTCGACATAACTTTTCAAACTTATTCAACCTAACAACTAAATCACAACATGTTTCGACACATCAATCATAACCAGAAAAGCCATAAAGAAAGCACAGATCGCTTACGTTTTCGCAATCATAATTAATCTACCCATTTAAAATAACTTTAGAAATTTATGCAATCTAACAACTAAATGACAATATACTTTAACACATCAATCGCAACAAAAAAAACCTAAAATGCAATCACAGCTAGCTTACACTTTTAAAAACGTAACCTAATCCAGAATTTGACACATTTTTCAAAATTATTCAACCTAAGAGCTCAATCAGATTGAATCTAGGCAACCTCTTATACAACTAAAAGCAATAACAACTGCTTAAAACTAATCATAAACTCTATAATCAAACCTTTATAATAAAAGATGAGTATATCTAAAATTTTCATATCAGTTCAGTGATTAGAAGTTACTGTTTCATCGATTTGAAAGAAATTTATAAAACTAGGTTCACTTTCTATTTCGATGATGATGAAAAAATCGAATCTCAAATAATCTCTGTAGTCGTTTGTAATCAATGTATTACGTAATCGAAGTAAATGATCGTTTGTTAATGAAAGCGTAAACGGAGTTTTAGAGCGTAATCGAAGTTTGAGAGGGTTTATGAAGGAAGAAAAGTAACTGTGTAGTTAAAATTAGTTAGAAACGTATATTTGCAATTATTTTTAAAAACTGAAGGTAATTTTGCATTTTTTACTTTTTTAGTATATTTATGAAAAAAGCTCTGTATTATATGATTCTATTCTCATATTTATTGTATTTTGCATTTAATTTGATTTTTATTAAATAAACTTTAATATTTTATTGTAGGAAGCAAGAAATTCTAAACATGGAAGGACTGGGGAATAAATAGCTGAATTTGAAGATTTATTATAAGGAAATTTTGATTTGATGGACTGCACGTGCATACTACAATGTTTGGGCCATATCTCGAGTTTACGAAGTCAGAATTGGACGATTCAACAGTCCACATGAAGATAATGAGATTATCTTTCATTCTAAAGTGGTTCAGAGATAAAATTATAATTGAAATGGCCCAAACTTACTAAAAATTAAGTTACAAATTTTCCTTCCAAAAAAAAAAATCAGTTTGGGAACGTATTTTGTACTTTTCTCAAAGCATTAAAAATACATTAATTAGATACATATATACATATCAAATATTATAAGAAAAGAGAGGTTACACTCAAGAGGAAAAAAGCTTGGAAATAAGAGATTGTGCCTAATAAAGATTTCATCTTTTCAACTTACTTTTACATAATGTTTACATACTCTTGTGTATTGTTTTCTTTTGAAACGATGAACTTATTTTCTCTCTAGGCCTTTTATGGATTCCTTTTCTAATATATACGTTGTACTCTCTTCTCTCTGTTTTTCTGGTGGCATTAATTGTTTGTATTGGTTTTTGTTTAATGCTTCTCAAAGATTGATCACTCTTGATATTGATTAAGTAATTTAGGCGGACTTGGAAAAGATACCCTAAGTTAAGACCCAATCAGTATATCTCAGTATTAATATTTATGTTAAATTATGATTAGGATAGGAATATACCTAAAACCCTAAGAAGTTCAATTAAGACGAAACTTAATGCAGTTTATGCTTTTAAATTCTACATAGGAATATGGGAGTTATTGCATACATTAGAGTCCTTTGAGATTCAGAAGGTCCTTATGAATACATGATTGTCTTAGACTAGCAATTAGACCAAGAGAATAGAGGTTAAAGAAGAAGCTTATTGAAGAGCATAAGATGAAGTTAAAGGCCTAGTTTTTATTCTCTAAGAATTTTTTATTCAGTATATTGTGTTAGTTTAATTATTTTGTAATAATTTAGTAAAAACTTCACTTGATTTTTTATTGGACTCGAATTGAAAGAAAAATAGTAATTGGTATTTAGCCGCTTATTAATAGTCTCTGTCTGAACAAACTTATTCACCACTTTTGCGATACGTGCTCTTGCATTAAGGTTGTAAAACGGACAATAAGTTTTTTGCATGTGGTTTTAAGCTTGTTTATGTTACAATGGAAAGACGAATACAGTCGAAATATAAGGTGGTAATGATCATAGCATCATCATTAGCTCCCCAGATATTTAGAATTCTATTTCAAAAGGTGCATTATTATTCTTCATGGTTGCTTTTCTATAATGTGTTTGTGCAACGAGTTTGTATAATATAATTATTTACTTATTTCAAAGTTAACCTCCATTATATTATTAGTATGTATGATGAAGTTTGTACATCTTATGCGTGCGTATTCCCATATTTAGAAAGTCATTGATGTTTTTAGATTTTGTAGGATAAGATAGTTTTTAGGGGAACATGATTCATTGTATATAATCAATTTTATTTTTTTATTTGTTTGATCCATAGGAGCAACTTTTTTTCTTTTTACCGAGTATTAGTATGTTAGTGCTTTTATTTTTTCTTTCATATACTTGATATTTCTTTTCCTTGGATCTGTATAAGGATTCATCACAAAGAGCAAGCCTTGTACATATGACACCAACAAATTGTGTAAAGGATATTTCTTTTTCTTGGATAAGTGGACGGATTCAGCACAAAGAGCTAGCCTTGTATAGAAACTAGCAAATTGTGTACACGTGCTCAGAGTAGGCTCTATTTAGCACCATATCTTTCTTGGTGCTCTCACATTGGTTGTTTCTGGATTTCTTGAAATGAAACCTACTGCCTATGCAAATTCTAGAACTACCTTAGAGGTGAAAAAGGGTATTGGGAAGGCCTTCATCGTTGCATTTAGATGGACCAGTCATGGGTGTCCTTCTTGCTCCAAATTATCTTCTAGGTTTTCATGCCATCAATCTGTCACGAGGATGATCCTAGAAATCCTGTGGTAGGATTTAGCTAATTAAACTAATGATATATATATCCTTTAATTAAAAAAAAAGTAAAGTCAAGGTATTTGTAGTAGAGTAGGCTTAGTTGTAAGGCTGCCCTGGTGATGAAGGTGTTTTATATCCATTTTTCTTAATTTACATTGGTGCTCACACACACAAAATTTTACTAGTTTTTTTGTTATGTGCCCTATTTTCGGGTTACAAATTCAACAGTTTGAGTTATGGTTAATTTGTTCATATTTCTTTTAATGATTTTTTCATGTTTTGTGAAAAGATGATAAACATTTACTCTCTTGCACTATTATTCCACAATATGTATTTTCTTTTATCAAACCTAATATTAAATTCGTGACGAACCTAAGGCTTACTACTTTGGGGATAGTTGTTGTCTTAGTGAAGCTATAGTATTAGTTTTGGATTATGCTTGTTATGCAACACCCTTAAAATAGTTATAGTTATAGTTTGACATGAGGAATAATGTATGAGTACATTATTTTATATGTGTTCACCCTAGTAAGTTGTGCTTATCCAATGATGTACCTAGTATTTATTGTCCCTAAGATCTTTATACCATGAGAATTGCAACCGTCCAAATTCAATATTTTCTTATTTTTGGGAAGTTACATAAAGAATAGCCTTAATATTTCTTTCTTTACATCTTTGATTGTTCTTGCTTTACTCCTGAATCTCAAGTTTGGGGTCTAAAGTAATATACTCTGTATGTTGTTTTACCTTACACGTTACTTAAAAGGGATATGGTTATTTTGATGCGATTAGTTAAAAAAATTATGCCTCTCTATGTCCATGTTGGTTCACATCATATGACACAAATATATCTTATCAGTTTCATTCCTTTTGACACCAATGTTGAGGAAGGTTCAACCACCACTTCTAATAGTTGAGTTTAGAAGATCATAACTCCCACATCTCTACCTACATCTACCACCACTTTAACTGTCTCCCCCAAGATTTTAGATCGTGCCCTCATTCCTAAGTTCACTCTATATATCAGTCCAATGGACTTTTTAATTCTACAATTCATCATGCTCTCTTTTTTTTACTTCTTACTGCATTTGTTATTTTTGTTTGCATTTGTTATTTATGTTTTCAGGTTCCTCCTAGCTTGCATCTTTCATGGAAATATATCATAGTGAAGGAAAACATTCTATAGGTTCTTATTGATCAATCTATAAATTTCATACCAAACACTTATGTTTAAGCACTATAATAAAAGGAGTCTAATAACAATTACACATCAAAAGCTATAAAGTTCTTGTAGAAAAAAGTCTATGTAATTAAAGGAAATATATTCAAGAATAATTACATAAAAAAGACATATTATCATTTGATCATATTGCAAGAGGTTGTTATCTAGTTTTTAATTTGTCATTAGATGCATTTCTTTAGATATTAACAAATCTTCTAACAGTTGATTTTCATATATTTTCTTGTGTTCTTACTACAATCATATCTTAAATATTTCAAGAGTATTTAATTCTGTTCGTTAACAAATAATTTCTAAAGTACTTGTATTCAATAAAATTTTAATTTCTAAAGTACTTCTATTCAAAAACATTTAATAATTATTTTGTAATTTTTTTTATTATACACTAACTTAATTATATTAAATAATAGGAAAGAAATTATTCCATAATTGGACAAAAATTAAAATTATTCCATAATTTTAATTTCAATGATTTTTATACAATATGATATGTGAGAAAATTGTTTAAAACAAATATCACACTATAACGTTTAATTTAAATTTCATGTTTTCTAAAGTTTAATTTAAATATGTGCTTGACAATTTTAGTTTATGATAAATAATTAATTTTATATATTTCATCAAAAAAGGACTTAGCAACTCCCTCATAGCAACCAATGACAATTTTGTAAAAATAACACAAGCAAAAGTTCACGTTACCAACCAAAAGTGACCTAAAGTACATATTTAAATTTACATGTAATATTGAATGCACAACATCATCCAATTATTTTATTTAATATAGCCCATATAATTTTGACCCATAAAGACAAATTACATATATATAATTGGAATGGGCTTTTAGTTTTATTGAATGGATAAGGATAACATTGACATATAAAAAGCATATTTATAGGCTATAGCTTAAAATTTTTACATGTAATTTAGGCCCATATAACTTTGATCCATAAATCCAAATTGCACAAACACCTCTTTTTTTAGTGGCCTTTAAAGAATCCCTTGTAACAACCCCATAATTTTATTTATATGCTATTTTCATTTCGTGTAAAAAAAATTAAAATTGGAATGTAATATTTAGTTATGCTCGATAATTACCATTAATTATAGTAGGTCTGTAAATTATATTTTTATTTTATTGAGGGATTTAATACTTTATCATCTGATATTAATATTGTAATATAATTATACTCAATTATTATTATTATTATTATTATTATTATTATTATTATTATTATTATTATTATTATTATTATTATTATTTTATAATATTTTGTTGAACCCAATAATATTTATTGATGTTCCGGATTTGAGCATTTTTTTAATGTTCCATTTGGTGATTATTATTATTATTATTATTATTATTATTATTATTATTATTATTATTATTTAAATATTTTATTAGCCGACCTCGAGCAGCTCACGAACCATTTGGCTCAATTACATATTAGTTAAATAATAATAATAATAATAATAATACTAATAATAATATTAGTATAAGTATTTTTATGTTATTTATATATTATTATATAATATATTTTTACATATTTAATTGAGTCAAACTCGATTCGAACCTATCCATTTCAAGTTTTCTTAATATTTTGCAAAATCGATTTGAGCTCTCGAGGAGAACTCGAAATTATCTAATTTTTGTCGAACTGAACTTCGAGCTTGAAAATTATGAATAGGTCGAGCTCGTACCCGAACTTTGTCATACTCGAACTCGAGCCTGCCAGTGTTCGACTTGGCTCGACTCGTTTACAGCCCTATAGATAGCCCACGCCTTTCCTGGATGAATGTAGTTTCGACTCGTTTACAGCCCTATAGATAGCCCACGCCTTTCCTGGATGAATGTAGTTGCCCATATACATAGTGAATGTGTAGACTGTTGGTGGCTTATAAAAGATATGTGTACACATATATCCAACATGTTTATCCAATATTCACGTATCCAAAACATACCTGTACACGTCATTATTATTAAATAATTTCTATATTGCCTTCGAAAAATTTGAAAGGAAAAAGATTAAGCACGTATGATAGACATGTTCATTAAGGGCCAAAATCATCGCCAAAATTTATCATGGGTAACATATAATAAAAAAATAAGTGAAAAAGACTTCTATCCTTACCCTCATTTATATGAATTATATTAATAAGATTATATCTTAATTTTGAAACATTGTGCATAGCTAACTTACGTACTATACCGATATCAAAAAATAAATCTTAAATTGCACACTTATAAAGTATAAATTTTAAAGATTGCACTTTTATAAATTTATATATAATTTCAAGAATTACAGTAATAAATAATTATCATTTTTCATCTCTAAAATTTACTAAATATATAAACTTACAATGAAGAAAAATATTCAAATTAATAAAAGAGGTAAAGCTCTGATTAAAAAATAAATAATTTTTTATTTATAATTTTAAATTACACCGCACAACATAATCTACTTCCAAAAAATAAAATTTAGATAAGTTTCATTTTTTGTGAGATTTAAACATACGTGTCTAGCCGATTGCTTACCGTTCAAATTTTATAATATTATTTTTATTTAGTATTTTCTTAATTGATTATATATGTTGATTCCATGTTACTAATATTTGACAATATTAACCAATTTATAATACTTTTGAATGGTGGTGAGTTCATTAAATGGTGTAAGAATACAAAATTTAAGTTGTTATGTCTAATATTATAAAACAACTTATAATTTAAAACTTGTTATGTAAAATTTGATGTGGCACTTGAGCTTGGGCTTAAACGAGCTAATGCCTAATTTGCATTCTCACTACCTATTTGGCAAAAAAAGTGAAACTGATTATTTGACATATTTGTTTTGATAAATGAAAGTAAGGTTTTTTAACTTTCCACTTTCTTGGAGTCGTTCTCGGTTTCTTAGGATCAGTTTCTTCTTTACCATATTTTACTTTAATTTATTCTACTTTTATTATTTGTATTTCAATTTTTTTATTTTTAAATTTTATGTTTTTAATTCTATATTTATATATTAAAATTATTATATTAATTTTTCATTATAAAAAAATATTATAACTTATAAGTTATGAGTTACTAAACACATTACAAACTTATAAGTAAAATTATCTAAACACCCAAATACCTCAGAAGTAATAATTTTATTTATCACTTATATGAGAATTTTCAACTTTAAATTATAAGTTACTTTTTCTTAGAAACCCCAAATGGACCCTCAGTTAGTCTGACTTGTGATTGAACATCATTATACAGATTTGTGCTGCGTTACTTTGATATTTTTTATCCCTTTAATTACTACACTATTTAAAAAATATTTCTAAGTAAAATATTATAATGTATAACTTTAACTTTAATCTTAATAATTCAAATTATTTGATTGTTCTTTTTAACTATCATTTGTTGATTTTAAAATGCATCTAATAAAATTTTAAACTCACATTAAATAAATGAAATATACTGATATGTGAAAGTGAAAATAATTAAATTAATATTTAATATTATATTATTATAATATAAATTATATATTTAATGTATTAAATCATCCAAAAATATTTACGGACTACTAAAATTGTATATAAGTAAAGTATATACAAAATATTTATGTGATTAGTAAACAAATGTTTAAATTTTTTAAGTATATGCTGCATTTATAATATATGATATTATAATTTTGGTTAACTTAAAATTAAAATAGAAATTAATTGGTACTTAAAATAATATATAATTTATAGATAAGCTAAATTGAATTATTATTATATTTATATTTTAATTAGTTAATAATTATTGATATATATATATATATATGTGACTTAATAGAATAATATGAATGATTATTAGTGGTAATTTTTTATTGGATCTAATGTATATTTATGAAAATTAATTTGTAATATATAATAGTAATTGTGATTGATTAATGAATATTTATGAAAATCACTTTGTAAGTCGTGATGATTTAAATTAGAAGGGTACTTTATTAATAAATATTTTTTATTTTTTAAACAATTTACAAAAATATGTAATATTACGGATACGTTAAATAAAGTAATTAATGTATTTAGATTAGTACCGTGGTTAGTAGAGTGGGATGAGAATTGTAATATAAGGAAATTTTTTAATATGATATGATTCGTCTAAAATTTTGGAATGAGCTGTGGTTGGTTGTAAAATAATTCATATTTTTGATAGAAATTTAGAGATCTGAACAAGATTGCTGACAACCTAAGATTTGATATATAAAACTGGAAAACCATGATATATAATCAATTGTGTCAATAACCAATTCAAATCATAAACTTGATAACAAGGGGATATTAAACACCAATGTCATTCCTGGTTAAAGGCCATATGAGGAAAACTATATCGTAACTTGGAATGTATAGACAATGATACAGTAGGTAAATTAGTTATTTATGAATGATAATATTGACAACCCAACACTATAAAAAATAACATTTATCTATATGCACACTTTACGACGTGGACAAATCGGTAAAAAGAATTGATGTCAGCAGTTCAGTTTAGTCGCAGAATTGTTGGAGCTGGCTAGTGAATATTTTTATTAGTAGTAATTATGGAGAACTTACCGAGGATGATTAAAGCTTAAATCGTTTTTCTATTATTCCTATATATTTAATCGTAAAACAACGATAATTTATGCGAGTATAGTATAGAGTTGATTCTTTAGGAAAGAAGAGAATAGATGTAGACACTCATAGAAATTGGGTCGGTTTGTTGAAGAATGTGGAAAAACGGCATGGATTTGCCCTAATGATTGAATTGGTATAATAACTTCTATTGTACAGTTTGTTCTAGATTATAATAGGAATTTCATATTTTATATATTATATTTAATACAATTTTTTTAGTTAATTATCAAAATAAAAATCAGTATTTATTGTATTTAGTTAATTTATATTAGAAAAATCAATTGTTATTGAGTTAACTGTAATTGAGTTTGATATTGGTTAAAAAGTATAATTTAAATTATTATAGAAAAACATGATATATTTAATTTAATTGGTCTAAAATTTAGTAGGACTTTGATTGATGTAAAAATGTTATACAATTTTGTAATTGGTCAACTTATTTAAAATCTAAGCTAATTTGAACTTTTCAAAATTTGGGTTGAGTTAGATTATAAAAATTTAAAATTAATTATAATTGTATAAACATGTTATTAAAATTAATTTGTAATGTATAGTAAAATAATTATTATTGTCTTTATATTAAAAGAGTTGTTTTTAATAAATAATAAATATGAAAAATAATTTTAAATACATAATTGCATATTATATAATATATTTTAAATTAAAATAGTGACTTTTTGGTAAATATTCTTTGATTTTAAAAATATGTATTATATGAATGTGTTAAATAAAATCATTATTGTATATAAATTAGAATTGTTAACTAACCATGGTTAATAAAGTTGGATGAGAATATTAAATAAAAAAAACTCTTAATATATGATTGGTCTAAAATTTAACAATTGCGTTTATCTTGCACGGGGCTTGGTTTGAAGTTCTACGTGTCTTTTTTTTGGTGCAAGAGATATTTTCTAATCGATATATTAAGATTTAAATGTGGAGTACATTAAGATTTTTGTTTGGAAAATTTGATTTAACCATATATGGTGGTTAGTCTTAATAGTTTTGGTTTTTAAAAAAAACAAGGGATGTTTTAATTTTTTTAAATTCCTTCTGAATTTTGATTGGTTCTAAAATAATTCAGAGTGATTTTAAAATAATTTCTGATTTTGATGCATACCTGAGTAGACTTAAGTATTATAATAAATAAGGGAAGTTTTAACCTTGTTATAATTGGTTAGAATTTAATTCCTGAATTATGATTGGTCCTAAAATAATTCATGATTTTTGATTAGTTTTATGAATAATTTTAGTTAAATAACTTTTAAACCATCGAAATATTAAAGATAATTCCGTGAGTTTCGCGTGGGTTATAAATTCGTCAAAATATAATTTTTAGAACTCAAAATCGAGATAAAATAAAATAAAACGTAACTCGATAATTTTTTTAATTAAAATAATAAGTAATGTTTTGAATTTAAAAATATGTACTATAAGAATGTGTTAGATTAAATAACCACTATATTTAAATTAGAATTATTAACTAATTATGGTTAGTATAATTAGATTAGAATGGTAAATGAGAAAATTTTTAATATAATTTGATTGGTTTTAAATTTAAGAGTTCCCTTTTATTGGTATAACATAATTCAATATTTTTATATTGGTTGATAAAATAAAATCAAACGTAACTCAATAATTTTTTAATTAAATTAATAAGTAATTTTTGGCATATAAAAATATGTAAAATTAAACAACTTCACGCAACCAATCGTCTAGGTAAGTTTAATCTGATATACTTTTTTTTTCTATAAAAATATGTTATAATATATGAATAAGTTAAATTAAATAACTATTACATTTAAATTAGAATTATTAACTAATTATGGTTAGTGTAATTGGATGAGAATAATAAATAAGAAAATTATTAATATAATATGATTAGTCTAAAATTCAGGAGTTCTCTCATTAGTCTAAAATTATTTTAAATTTTCTGATTGGTTAACTGCGTACCTAATTCAGATATTATAAGGAATAATTCAGATATTATAAGGAAGAATATGTATGGAAATAGGAGATTTGTAATATGATATTATGAGGAAAGAAGAATATGTATGGAATCTATTGGTTTATATTTTAAGCATGGTCTCCCATTGGTTAAAATTGAATGGAAAAATACGTGATTGGTTAACTCAATGGTGTGGTTAACTAAGTAATATAAAGAAGAATAAGGAAAGTTTTAATCTTGTTATGATTGGTCAGAATTTAATTCTTGAATTCTGATTGGTCCTAAAATAATTCCTAATTTTTCATTGGCTAACTGTTGGGTAGACTAGGGTATTATAATGTAGGATAAGGAAAGTTTTAATCTTATTATAATTGGTCAGAATATAATTCCTGAATTCTGATTGGTCCTAAAATAATTCCTGAATTTTGATTGGTTAACTGCTCAGGTATAATAATAAAAATAAGGAAAGTTTTAATCCTGTTATGATTGGTCAGAATTTAATTCCTGAATTC
>PHNY01263350.1:1353-12428 GCA_003724115.2 Anethum foeniculum
CTTATAAGTTCAAATTGGATGATGACATGTGTATATCGAGAGGGTAATTGTGCTAAATATTGATTATCAAACGAAGGAGTTTTACGGGATGAAATATTTTGAATATTGAAAAGCTCTTCTCTGAAATTTAGTAGATTTTTAGTTGGAGATACTAGCAGCCCCGTTTGGCAACGATCGGTCTCTCAGTGGGAAGTTTGATTTAGTTTTTTTTTAGTTGGTTTCTTCCTGTCCCAAATGGATATTTTTTTGTATTATTTCATAGGAATATACTAGCTGATTAATTATATGTATTAACAATACAAAAACATAAAAGCTAAATTATTTGTAATCATTCAAGTATATGCATATATATTATTATAAAATTTTAAATTTTAAATATAAATCATACACACCGATAGTCAATCAATTTAGATGAGAATCAATTTATATGAGGTATATTTGCGATATTAATTTTTTTTATTAATAAACAAATAATCGAGAATATTCTACTACGTATTGTAAAAAAAGTATTAGAAAATGACCCGTGCCTCGCCCAGATTATTATGCTAGTTATATCTAGATTAGCAACTTTAAATGTTGTAAAATGGTACAATAATATGGGCGAGAGAAAGAATGATACACAAATTTTCGATTAATCGATCCGGTTAATAATTATTTAATGTTTAATTGGTTGAAGGCAGACTCACCGTTCAAATTCTAACCTGTCTAAATGATTAATCGGCAGAAGGAGACTCACCGTCCAAATTCGTCTACCATGTTTCACAATATTGAATAAAATAGACGAACCATTAGTCTAACAACCATGGATTGAGACCTGAGAGACTCAAATCTAACATGTATCCTTAATCTTAATCTGAGTTTTAGTAACATACTGATTGTAGTGGTCAAAGGTATGGCTGATTGACCGATGAAAACAAAAATTATAATATGTAAATTGGTAACAAGCGTAAAAATAGTAGTACATGTTTTGTATGACTTAAAGCTGTAATTTGGACGGAGCGAGCAGAGTTTAGAATCATGTATAATTTGAGTCGAGATAATTGAGTCGGGTGAAGATAACTTAGTCGTGCGAGCTGGCTCGTTTAACTTATTCTAGCCAAAATCTCCGTCCGAAATCAACTCGATTAATGAGCCGAGTCGGGCTAGCTCGCAAGTTTTGAACTTTATTTATTAATTTATTTTTGTCAAACAAGTTTTAAAAATTATTTCTTAACGATCTAACCGTACGGATGTCAAGATATACCTAATTTAATGATATTCCAAAATTTTCAAAAAATAAAAAACTGGGTGGGAGATCTTAGTAGATCACTAATATATTTACTAGCACTCGTAATTAGTGATTTGTCCCATATTATTGTTAATATTTTTAAAAATATTATTCAACGATCCAAACGTATAGATGTCAGGATATATTTAATTGAATGATATTCTCAATTTTTTTTATAAATAAAAAATTAATTTAATTGAATATATATGAACTAATTTATTTATTTTTATTTATTTTTTAAATGAGCTCTCGAGTTTCGAGTTCGAGTCCGGTCAATCGAACTCGCGAATTTCAAATTCTGTATAACTAAGTTTTGGGTATACTCGGCTGGCTCGATCAATTTAAATGAGTCAAAATCTCAGATTAAATTCAACTTATTTAATTAAACAAATCGAGTTGAGTCAAGTTAAATGAGTTTGAGTAAGATGTCGGGTTTCAATTACCGCCTTAAGACAACCTTACAGAGAAATGACTAAAAACAAAGTACATAGAGCAATTTCCCTCGAATTTTAAAGTCTGAAATTTAGAAGACAAACATCAATTTTAGTACAAACTTAAAAAGTATGCTTAGAAACAAACTAACCATCCCAAAGCATCAACTCTTTACAAAAACAAACCAACCATCAGAAACCCTACCCCAAGCTTATATTCACCAGATCTAACTCATTTAATTATTAACAATACACCCCTGTTACAACCCACACTAGTACATCAAGCCTAAAATAATGCTCACCAGAATAGTAAAATTCAAATATCAATTCCAGCCTCTCTCTTTATAACAAAAAATGACGTAAAGACTAAACCAAAAAAGAGGCACGTTCCGTGTCTCGCTTCACATCTACTCTCTCCCTCTCTCTCAATCTCTCTGGTCTCTCTCTCTCTCTCTCTCTCTCTCTCTCTCTCTCTCTCCACATGCTCCCACATTGGAGTTCACTTTCTCTCTAGCTCGGATGCATTGGGATTTGTGAATCTGTTATATCAGTTACACTAACCTATACATACATACATACACACCTATTGTATATACATACAAACATATAATCATGAGCCGTACATCTTCCTCCATTAATAGCAGCTCTAGATCAAACGGCCTCGCTCATCAACGGCGTCATTCACTTTCTAATTCAACTGTCGCCGATGATCATTTAGCTATGCTCGATCTCTTCTCTCGCAATCGCCGCACCGATACCTCCTCCGACGGTATATACATACACACATACTTACATTTTTATGTTTATATGATTATTTAAGTTGTGAAATGTTTAATTACGCATTTACAGTATTTTATGATGATGATTGATTGTTATATATGTTGTTGTAGTTGATATTGTTGCTTATATTTGTAAGTGTTGTGGTTTGTGTAATTTTAGTGAAATTAGGGAGACTTTCGCTTGGATCATCGGTTAAACAGAACTCGAAATCTGGATTTGATGATCTTTTGTCGTCTGTTGATGCTGGAGGAAAGAACGATTACGATTGGTACTTATTCTAACTTTTCAATTGTTTGTAGTGTAATGCGTGTATTACCTTAGATCTATTGTCTTTGCATTTTGTTTATCGAATGTGATTATCTGTGTAGTAGCTTACTTGTTTGCTTTTAATTTGTTGATTTAATATAATCACGCATTTTGTGTGCTTGCTTGTTTCTGTTGCTTCTCGAGAGACTATGTTGCATTAAAAGGTATCGTAATACTAGCTAATGGATCTGTATTACTGTTTTTATTGTATTTCTTTTAGGTTATGTTTTTGTAATCTAATCATGCTGCGACTATCATTAAGTAGAACTAGTTTAATTAGTTTCGCATCGTATCTGAAAATGTTAGATTTGGTATAGTTATTCTGGATGTGAGCATTTATTTGATTTCTCATAGGGCATAGAGATATAGATTTATCTAATTTGAAAAGTCTTCCTTCAAAATCTCAATTATACTCGGAAACTTGTAGGTAAGCAAACTTAGAACAACCGACAACTATGTGTTGGCAGGTAGCTATATTACCTACTACGTGCATTTATGTAGACTTTTCAAATGCAAGTTAAATATTTGGTGAGAAGTTTAAGTTTCCTTGACCCTCCAAAATTAGGATGCCTGAATGGGGAATGCTATAAGAAACGATATGAATTTTGTTTTCCCTGTGCTTTTGCATCTTGGTGGATAAATGTACTTTAGTTGAACTGATGTAGGGCAAGATATTAGATCTTATTATATCAAAATATAGGGTTTAGTTTCAGTGGAATACTCTAAAATGGAGTAATGGCTGGAGTACTATGTGTTCTTACGTTCTAAAATATGTTTTGCAATATTCTAAAGTAAAAGATATTGCAAAACATGAGAACATATATTGCCTAAAAATATACTGTATAAAATAAAAACATGTAAGATTATTTGCAGATTAGCACTAACAACAATAAAAAAGATTAATGATATGAATTCTTCTGCATTGAATAAAGTATGTACCAAGTATGCTTAGATCCGAATTCGAGCCTTTACTCTCCTTTCAAATTTATTACTAAAAAGAAGGTACGAGAAGAAAAATCTTACAAAATATGTTTCTCTTTTCACTTGTGTGATCTTCCACTAATTTTATGTTGTTAGTTTTATATTCGGGTTTTGCTTTTGATACGATATATGGATGATGGACCACATGTTTATTTGATTTATGTCACGTTATCATTGCTTATATAACCGATGAGCATCTAGGATCTTCAGTTTAACTGTTGTAGCTTGCTGTCTTTTTCTTTTTCTGTTTTGACATACCTATGTTTCATTTCTTATTGATATTGATTTAGCATGTTTGAGGCACTCTGGTAGCGATACTGTTGCAGTGACGAGTTTTAGTAATTTAGGTTCTTCAGTAACAAGGACCATCTATTAGTTAATTGGCGTTTCTAGTTAATACTTTTGCATCTATTCTTAACAGGCTTCTCACTCCTCCTGGAACTCCTCTATTTCCCTCATCAGATGGGAGTGAATCTCAACCTGCAGCATTTGCTCCAAGAAAAAGTACCAGATCTGTCTCAACAATTAAGGCTTCAAGGGTGTGTATTGATTTAATTAATATTTATCTGAGACTTAATCCTTAGTTTGAGTTCGCGTTTGCATTATATACAAACAGTGGTGGAACATTATTTGGTCAATCCCCCTGTTCATTCCTCTAGATATGGACAAATGTGACAGACTTGCAAATATCTCAACCCATTAGAAGCGGACATTTGTCATTAATAGTTGCATATGGATGTGGCGCACTGTATGTTTCATTTTTAATGCATGCCAGTGCTACTAGATATAAAGCATATACAACAAAGTCAAATTTTTTGGTCTATTACAGTGGTTCTTAGTATTCAGGTATATAATACCCCTCCTTGCAGTTAAGGTAATGGCTGCAGATCTTTTGAAGCCTGATAATGAAAAACATTGCCTATCAAAGGCTCTCTTTCGCAAAATATATCTTAGTTGAACTATATATAAGGAATCATATGAGATGTCCTGTACTAAGTAAAAAATCTTTTATTCAGCTGTTAACGATATAGTCTTTTGAGCGGGTCAATGAAATTAGAAAAAATGACCATATACGAATATGTTTAATGGGGGTAATATGAGAAAAATGATTTGAAATGCCAGTAACGGTATGAATGCATTTTGTAGAAAACTAATTTTATAAATTTGAATCAACTTTAGTAAGAAACAATCAATATACTTTGTGCAGATGAAAATGAATTAGCATATATGAGTCTGATTTATATTGCATCTACTATATGTTTCCCTTTATCTAATTATTTCTTGCACAATATGTTTTCCTTTTCTAATAGCTTATCACTGAATATTTGTACTTGTGTCATATTCAGCTTTCTGTCTCTGAATCCGAGAACATCCATCCTTCAAGACCAGCCCGAAGCAGTTCGGTAACTCGCCCTGCTGTCTCTAGTAGCCAGTATAGCTCCTTTTCGAATAAATCTACTTCTATTCTCAACACAAGCTCTGCTTCAGTTTCATCTTATATTAGACCTTCCACCCCCACTGCTCGATCTTCATCCAATTCGAGACCTTCCACCCCAACAAGCCGTTCAACACCGTCACGATCCTCAACTCCTTCAAGAGTGCGGCCATCTCCACCAAGCTCATCGGCCGACAGATCAAGACCATCCACAAATTCTAGACCTTCAACTCCTACATCTAGGCCTCAAATTTCAGCAAACTTGAATCCCCCAATTACTCGAACAGTTTCCAGGCCATCTACTCCTACACGTCGGAATTCGGTACCATCTTTGTCTCAATCTACTGGACCTTCAACCCCAGTTCGCACTCTGTCAAACGGGAGCCGGCCAGCACCAGTATCTCGACCAAGCAGTCCTAGTCCCCGAGTTCGGCCCCCGCCACAGCCACTTGTTCTGCATGACTTTCCACTTGATACTCCACCTAATCTACGAACAACTCTGCCGGACAGGCCACTTTCTGCAGGTAGATCTAGGCCAGGATCCACTCACACTGTGAAAGGAAATGTTGAGACTCAAAGCCCTGCTACGCTCAGAAGGCAACCATCACCAAATGTCACTAGGGGACGGCTCACGGAGCCTAATGGAAGGGGCCGCATGCATGCTAATGGTCAGGTTGTTGATGCAGTGGAGTCTCATAGACCTTCACATGTCCTAGAAGCATCAACAAGGAAACTTGGAAAGGCATCTCCAGACACCACAGGATTGGGAAGGACAATCTCAAAAAAATCATTGGATATGGCTATTAGACATATGGTATGCACACGATTCTTTCTTCATTTCTAGTTATGCAGGTTAGAAACTGGGTCTTGTACTATGTCACTGGGGGTGTTCCTATTTTTTAATGATGAAATACTGTTTTTCGTATAAAAAAACGAGAATCGATTAAATATTTTGTAGACTTTAAATATATATAATGCAAATAGGTCAAGTGCATCCATCTTCGTCTTTTGTCCATGTTGCAGGTCAACAGCTTCCATGATAATAATCTTTCTTACTGTCTGCAGTTTCTCTTTTATAATCAGTATCCCTGTCAGTCATAGATATTTTGGCAAATCTCTTCCTAGTATAATTTTTGTTAGACTGTTGTTAAATAATAGAACCAGGTCTTGTATATTAAAGAGTTGTTTTGGTATAAGTAGTCCTTTAAAGAGAAGAACATTCAACTTTTCTGAAAATAATCAAGTTTTCGGTCGTCATGGTCTTATCAGCCAAGCTTGCATAATTAAGTTGCTCAATGGAACTAATTTTTTCTGGCTTATGTTTACCCCTAAGTTAAGGAATTTTGACAGTGGAGTCGTGCCATGACATTGCAATTATGATATCAAAATTATGTCATTTTCTACCACCGTTAATTATAAAGAATCGTTGTCTCTCTTTGTGGAACATAATTTAGAATCGAATGAGACAAATTGTTTTAGATGAGAGCAGTAATAAATGTATGAGAAGATATTCGTGTTAGTATATTCAATTAAATTTTAAACACTTTTCTTCTCCTTTTTGTAGGATATCAGGAATGGCACAAATGGAACGCGTCCAGTTATGGGCTCCACTCTCTTCCCACAAAGTATACGGTCTGCTAATTCCAGAAGCCAGCCTGGTCGGTCTATAAGTGTTCCAGCAGCAGTAGATCGAAATGTACCTGTTAACAATAACAGTGTCTTCTCAGAAAATGGAAATTATTTAAACAGGTATCCTGAAAACGTGAATTCAGAAAACAAATATCCTGTTTCTTCAAGAGTGAGTGACGTGGACATATACGAGAGTTCACGATATGATGCAATTTTGCTAAAAGAGGATCCGAAAGACACAAACTGGCTGCACAATGGTGACGACAAATTTGATCAAGGACCCATATTTGACAACGGGTTTGAACATTTGCCGGAACCTTTTGGCCCCTTGTAATGTAACCTCACCATGAGTACTTGTAATTTTCTTCTTTGTTTCTTCAAAATTCTTCACAAGCGACTTGGCTCGTATACAGAGAATTACAAATTGGCATTCTCTTGTACTTCAAGGGGTGTCCTGTTACATCTTGATTGTGTGTTTATAAAATATTTGAGTTGTACAAGCCTTTCTTCAGTTTGTGTAAAAAAAGGGAATGGCCGGCGTTTAGCTTCCAGGTAGTTGCATAAAAGATCGGAAGCAATCATTGCCAACTTCAGCAGTAGTTTGGAGAAAAATTTAGCACGTTTTAGACTGCTGCGATGTTTGATTCATGGGAAACATCTGCATCAGCACACATGACACAACGTCCACAATTGATCTTGCATGTTAAGAGTGTTAAACAGGTGCTGAATGTTTATTCTATGAACAATATCTATTTGTTACGTCAATCTTTCATTTTTAAGCCTAACATCATTTACGTCCATGTAAATTATTTTATTTTTCAAATTTTTTATTTATTTATCTGTTTATTTTTAAATAGTAACTATAAATAAAGGGAATGTGAATATTTTATGTCAATGGTAAATATATGTTTATATAGAAATAAAAACACATACTTTCATATTGATAAGGACTATTTTATGTATAGTTATTTTTAATATACTAAAATTGTGTTTACATACTTTTAAGAGGAACATTAAATATTCCAGAAAACGTATTGACAGCTTTGGGAAACGATTTTAGGAAAATTTTACAACAGATCCTTTCCAAAGAGCCAGGAAAGTTTCACAATACTAAAATCCAAATAAAAATAAAAATTGAAACTTAACATAAAAAATATATAAAAATGTAACATAAGAAACTTATGTATCAAAATTTAATCATAAAAAACTGTATTAAAAATTTATCCTCGAATTAGTCGGGTTAAAGTTTCATCATCCACCGGCCCTATTCACCAAATTATTGTATTCAATATAAAAAGAAGAATCTTTATATATTCACCAGAAGGTTCTTACATCTGCCATGAGCTAACTAACAATCTAGTAGCTAATTTTTTATTCATCAATTTAATTTAATCTCATATTCCCCTAACCTTGACCCCATTAATCATGATTTGGTTGAAAGTGAAATAAATTGTTGACCAGTATCTTTTGTATCTATCTATATATACATACATACACGCATATATACAGACAGAAAAGAAAGAAGAAATAGTCATCTGCAGACCTTAAAAAGACAGCAAAGCTACTTCATCTATCCAAAGAACTTCTCCACATCTCCTTTACAAGGTTTGAACTTTCTTGATTTCTATTTTATTTACTCGCCCTTTTGTTTAGTTACTGTAATTGTGGCTAATTTAGGGTTTGCTGCTTGTAAGTTTCTTGATTTCCATGATTTTTTACAGTCTTTACAGTTTAATTCAATGTTTTTTTGATTAAAGATGGTAACTTTAGCTTATTCTTGAGGTGAATTTAAAAGGGTATTCACCGTTTTTTATGATTCTATACCTGTGCTTGTTTTTATCAGATCTTTTATCTGTTATGACTCTCAATTGTTCAAATCTAGTGCAATTATTCTGTTTCTTGTCTTTCTGTAATAGTGCTACTTATTACCTTGTATTAACTTGATTGTATCTTTGAGATCATTCGGAACTTGTAGCTTGACTCCCGTTTAGTTTGATTGCTAGGTACAGCTTGTGCGATTCACTGCTATTGTTTTAATACTCAAACGATGGGATTCTGCTCGTGTTTCTCCAAGGTAAAAATTTTAAGAAAAGAGTAGAATGTTATACTTTTTTTATTTATTCTTGATGTTTATAGATAAAGATATCTACTTGGTTGTTTGGTTGCCATGGCTATGCTATGTGTACCTACTTTTAAGGTTTCTAACTAATTTTATTTATGCGCTGACTATATGACATTTTTAATTTTAGAGCATTATATTGGTTCGGACTTTCTCCAAATGCCTTAGTCCTAGTTAGAAAGTTTAATTTCTGATTTGAAAATAGGAAACAAATGCAACACAGAGTTGCATTGGAAGAGCATTTTTTGATTGAGTTTCTAGGTAACAAGTTGGAGGGTAGGGTGTGGTTTAGAAGATAAACCATGTGGATGGTAGATTGGCCACAAATCAATCATCCAAATATTTAAGGAAGACAAGTTACGAAAAGAGAACCTTACAAGAAAGATATTTAAGAGGAACAAAAGGGAACCTTTTGACAGTAAGTGCGTGAAATCCATCACTGTAGCACGAGATGCGCGTGCATACATTTCTTCTTTGAAGCTAGTCACTCGTAACTTCCTTTAAAATCATTAAACAGAGTTCCATGGATTACCCAATGCCTATCTCAAGAGGAAAGAGGTGTGACGAAACTGAAAATATTTATTTTAATAACAGTACAGCTCTTGCTTAAAATAAGTTGCGTTGACTGAATTAGAAGCTGCCCAATTTTTGTGCAGCGGGCGTAAACAGGTTTCTGCTGCATATTGTCCATGAATTATACATGTAATTATCAGTTAACGACACAGAAAATTATGTCCTATTGGACATTCATATGTCAAAACTATGCCACTGCTTCTCAATTGTTATGCAATAGTATGTTACATTCTGCAGTAACTTGGTGAATAATTGTACATGATATAATTTGTTGGAAATACATGCAGTTCGCACCTTATGACCTTAAAGAAACTGTATGAAGACCTTCACTAGGCATGCATAACTCACATAGACAGCTTATTACACTTAGTGGTGACTGGTGACTGCCTGACTGGTATTAGGTATATAGGTGGCACCATATATCCAGTAATGTACTAAACATCCACAAATCAGGCAACCATTGTTATCTGTTGTTGGGCCTTCTCTTGGTTGTTCCGTTCTGGAAGGTAAATGCTGGTTGTTAGAAAACTTACAGATTGTGGCAGAGTATGGGTAAACTGTTATGGTATTAGTGTTTAGTGTACAAGGTTTTTCTTGAAGGTTTAAATAAATTGACAATTATTCTGTTGAAATCGATGGAAATGACATGTTACCATTACTTACCCATGTATACGTGGTTAACAAAAGTACCTTGCATTTCGATTCTATTATGCTTTCCTGACTTGTTTTACACTTTTGTAAAGAAGCAAATTAGTTAAAGCATACTTGTTTCTTGTAGAATAAAAATGACGGAGACGATTCCGAACATCATGTTGATTTTGCTGGCGGAAATATTCAACTTATTACTGGCAAAGATATGTGGGACCAGAAGATAGCTGAAGCAAAGAGAGATGGTAAAATTGTAAGTTGAATAAGTTCCTACACCAGAATTATTACATTATTCTAGCTATTGTGAGATGCGAGGTGTCTATTTATTGCCCCAGGCCAGAAGTGTGAGCTATCTTCTCCTTTTTAGCAGTGTTTAGTTCTGCTTTGGACATAGTTTAGACATATAAAAAATTATTTAAATTCATAAACTTTTGTACTGTCGGCAAACATAAACATTTATGGGCCAGTTGATTGGCAGTCATTGCACAACACTGTTTTCATAAGAAAATAGGTATGTAAATTCCCAAATATGCTAAACTAAAGCTAACTGGTTAAGTGCTAACTGCTTAAGTGAGCAACACATAATATAGCAGGTGAAGTATTGATTTTTTAATCTTTCATTCAAACAATGGGCTGGTGATGTTACTGTAGAAAGCAAAATATAGATTAAGAATATACAGAAGTATGGGGTTTTTAGATTCAAAAGGAGATATGTAAGGCAAAAGCCTTTAACTTGGCATTATTTAATTCAATAATTAGTATTATTTAGAGTGAATCAAAAAGATTAGTTACAGTTATATTTATATGAGTCCAGACTATTCTAAATCGAACTAATATGTCATCTTGTTCACTATGCTAGAGGTTTTTTTTAACTGCTTAGGTTTTTTTTTTTTTTTTTTTTTTGCA
>PHNY01263350.1:18749-29669 GCA_003724115.2 Anethum foeniculum
TAATTTAAATTTATTTATATAGCTATGTTATAAATGAGCGTTAAAATGCGTGCCGAGCCTCCGTCCCCCAATGTATACTACTTAGGGGGACGGAGGGAGTATTAATATATAAATACAATAAAAATTAATTTATCACAGTTAATGGATGTGAATATATATTTTAATTAAAAAATAATTAATTAACATGTAACATGATTACATGTTTCGGAAATCGTAATTAATCGGTTAAGTATCGATTTGTGATTTATCAGCGATTTTAAAAAAATTAAACAATTTATCGGTAATATATCAAATTGGTCATTTTTGACAATTTATCAGTAATTTTTAAAAAATTGACTAATTTCTATAGTCGTAATTAAAAAGTATTCTTCAAAAAATAAATATAATAATCATTGTAGCAACATGCAGGGAGTATTCTTCGAAAGACAACACTTATTTTAATGTTAATAATATTATTAATCTAATATTCAGCAGTGATAGTTTTTTTATTAGTTTAAAATTAATTTTTGAGTGAAAGCCGGACTCTGTAGTACTTCCTCCGTCCATTTCAATTCTTATCATTTTCTATTTTGGGATGTCCCGTCCAATTCTTTACATTTCAAAACTTTCTTAAAATAGTAAAGTTTTAATAATTTAAAAATTTTAATGGACCCACTTCTTTCCACTAATTTTTACTATTTTTCTAATCAATTACTTAAATATTAATAGGTCTCACCGCTTTATCCACTTTTCTAACACTTTCTAATACTTTACTTTTATTTCTTGTTCTCCGTGTCCAATCCAAAGAATAACAAATCATTTGGACGGAGGGAGTACATCCTAGTATCCTGCTGCTGTAACGCGGTTGGGCTCCTTTTATATAAGCTAATCCAGCCGTCGGTTGGTAGGCCCAATAGAAGATCTTAAGTTAAAGGCCTGGGCCCCGTTTGGAGTTGCGCTTGTACTGTCATTGACCCATAAAATAGCTGAACTATCATATGCCAATAAAATAGCTGAACTGTCATTGATTTATGAGTAACATAAATCATCAAACTCATAAAAGTAGGACATGATTGACATTAAATTCCTTCGTTTTGCCTGTTCTGGCCTATAAATCAATTTTTAATTATTTTTATAAAATTAATTACGTAAAATTTAAATACTCGAAATTTTAGCTTCTTTGGTCACGAATTCGACTCTTTACATGTATTCGGACCGAATAATCTAAAGTGTGACCTTTTAGATTATTCCTTATTTTCTTTTTCTAATTAAAAATTTCGATGGAAATGACAAAAATGTTCATGTATCAACGGGAGTAGCAACATATATCTAATTTATAATCATAACCGATCGTGGAAGTGATGAGAATGAAGAAGGATGATAAGGATAAGGACGTAGAGAAACCAGTATGCTTAACGTGATCCATGCAGAAAACAACAGATTAAAGACGATGCAACCATTTTGGAAGCAAGTATACAACCAAGGTTTTCAATAAATGAGCTGCATGTACATTTTTCCATGCTTACGTGTGTATCTTTATACACGTGGATATCTCTGTGTACGTGTACTTTGCATTAACTGACATCTGTCTCTTCATTCTATACTCGCATTATAATTTTAAGGTTGTCTGCCTGTGTGTTGATATACACTCTTCTGCTACATTTCATCAAACTCATTCTGGTGAGTGCAATTTCATGTTTTTAAGCAACAAGTCCTATGTATGTATATCTGTCCCCCTATATGTGTGCATCAATGCCTATGTTTGTAGATGACTAGTGTAATATTTACTCTAGATTTATCAAATTTAGTAACAACCATTAGTAGTTATCCGAAAAACAATCATAGACTGTTGTGAGTAATTGTTGATGTTACTTGTAAGTATTTGTTAAGTGTTACTTGTGTGGATTTAGTAATTGACGTATGACAGGACTTGATTCTGTGTTTGATTCTATCAGGACTTGATTCATACCAGGAAGTAAAATCATAAGTACTTTCTGTTAATCTGTACTAAATCCAAATCCGTCAGATATCGATAATTCGATTGTCAACTAGCTTTTTGCAGATTACTGCCTTTGCATTATGCTTCCAAGTATGCATAATAGAGTGACTTCAACTTCTGAACATGCCTCATCTTACTTCAGATAACAATTTCTGAAACTCGTTTCGAGAAATTAGTACATAATTAATTATAGTTCAACATATCTGTTCATTTTTGCAGCAATTCCAGGCTTCCAGCAACCAAGTTTGCCTTGATAGATCTTCTAGTACAGAGATTTTTTTAGGATTAAGTATAGCTTTTAATCTACCTTAATAATTGTAATATTTGGGAAATTTTGTAAAAAGAACGATTAATGAAATTGAAGCACAACCAAACAAGATGTGACATTATAACATCTTTGCTTTGAAGATAGAAATTTTACGTTTCTTATAAAGCACTTCTTCAGCAGATTACACATTTTATTACATCACTCAACATTCTTCTAGTTCATTATCTACTTATATATACATGTTTCGGGAGTTCATTGATCAAGGTGGCTGATTGACATCTAAAACATGGACAATTTAGCACATATATTCAAATTCAAAAGTGTTTTTTGGGTGCTTGTACTTGCATATCTGATCAGTAATTCTACTTCATCGGTATTTGAAGTTGATGAAGATGAGATTTCTACCACAAATTATGGGTATTCTATTAGAGTTTTTATATCGTATTTCGTCATTTTCCACATTTTAATCAACTGCACTTGGTTTTTTTTTTTCCGTTTGCAGGATTAATGAAATGGCTGATATGGAAGAGAATGCATGGGCAATGGTGCAAAAGCAAGGAAAGCAATTTGTGGTGAATAACCAGCCTCTTTATGTGAATGGATTCAACACGTACTGGTTAATGGTGTTCGCTGTGGATCAGTCTACCCGAGCAAAGGTCAGTGAAGTGTTTCAACAGGCATCTTCTGTCGGCCTAACAGTGTGTCGAACATGGGCTTTTAATGACGGCCAGTGGCGTGCTCTGCAGAAAACACCATCGGTTTATGACGAAGACGTTTTTAAGGTGAATTTTCAGCTTATGCATAAAGGCATTTCTATTCAGTATTGTTGTGATTATGACTCCGGAACTAGATATTATAATAGCTACAAAGTTCCAAGGCGTACGAGAATTGTTTTACTATTAGCATAAATTTTCTCCAAGAAAAGTATTGTGTAACAATATTCTTTACTCTGAGTTACAGGCCTTAGATTTTGTTATAAGTGAAGCAAGGAAGTACAAAATCAGACTTATATTGTCATTAATCAACAACTGGGATTCCTATGGCGGAAAACCACAGTATGTGAAATGGGGTAAAGATGCTGGCCTTAATTTGACATCGGATGATGACTTCTTCTCTCATCCAACCTTGAGGAGCTACTACAAGGCACATGTCAAGGCATGTAAACCAGCAAGTTTAATGTTAAAACTCATAATACTAGTATCTCTGGCATGTCATCTTTTAGCTCTCACAAGTCCCTTCTAGTTTTTATGCTAAAACTCTTTGTACTTGTAATATGCAGACGGTGCTTAATAGAGTAAATACATTTAACAACATAACTTACAAAGATGATCCTACAATATTTGCATGGGAGCTAATGAACGAGCCTCGGTGTCCCTCAGATTCTTCTGGGGATAGACTTCAGGTTTGAGTTTCTAAATAACCAAATAAGTACATCACTGTTAACTTAGAATCATATGAGTCCTAATGTAGATATAAACTACGACGCAGGAGTGGATAGAAGAAATGGCAGTCTACGTGAAGAGCATTGATCCAAATCACTTGGTGGAGATTGGGCTAGAAGGATTCTATGGCCCCTCAACACCAAACAGATTTCAACTCAATCCAAACACATATGCTCAACAAGTTGGAACTGATTTTATCAGGAACCATAACATACTTGGTGTTGATTTTGCCTCTGTTCACATATATGCAGACTCTTGGTAAGTAACAAGTTATGTAAAAAATAAACATTTTGCTTCCCTATGTCTCTTGTCTCTGCATGGAGATGGACTCTGATCACTGTATCTGCTGTTTTCAAAAAGGATTTCACAATCAATCGATGACTCACATCTCAAATTTGTCAAGTCATGGATGGAAGCTCACATTGAGGATGCTGAGAAGGTGCTTGGAATGCCAGTTATCTTTGGCGAGTATGGTGTGTCTATAAAGGACCCTGGTTACAATTCATCGTATCGCGACAAGGTTATAAGTACAGTGTTTACCACATTGCTAAATTCAACCAAGAAAGGAGGAAGCGGGGCTGGGAGTCTCTTGTGGCAGGTGTTTCCTGAAGGGACAGACTACATGGATGACGGGTATGCAGTAGTCCTTTCAAAGACTCCTTCGATATCAAACATTGTTTCCCTCCACTCAAAAAGGCTTGCGATATTTAACTCTCTATGTTCTTGGAGATGCCGCTGGGGTTGCAAGAAGAAGCATAACTTGGAGGAACTGGAGGAACTCTATCACGACGAGCTCTGAGCCGTGCCTACGCCAGCTAGTAACTCTCTTCTGAAGAAAAGTGATGTCAAAGGATCGAGGCACAGTAAAATTGAAGAACTACCTGTACAAACTTAAATAAATTTAAGAAAAATTACTGCAGCTGAATATGTCTTAAACTTCACTCTCTGTAAGCTTATAATCATTGTCTATCTGGATTTAGATGCTGGTCCAATATAACGCTTATGCCCTCACATTGTAGTACAAGATAAGCCAGACTTGGAAAACCTATTGTCATCTTATTTTCTTCCTTAATGTAATGTGTTTGTAATACATGCATTTCAGGTCACAAAATTCTGGTTTAGTTAACTTCTGTGTTTGATAACTTGTGCCTTTTAAGTTACATCCTGGTCTACTTATTCATGCATTAAACATCAGATTTCAATTATACATCAAAGTACCATGATAATCAATTTTGTCAAGTACTAATTTACTACAGTCACAAGGCATATAAACCAAGCTTCATACCAAGGCAATATGTCAGGTCTCAGTTTTTCCAGTTACATTAATCCAAGGCTTATCATTTGTGTAGACATTAAGAGCTCGTTTGACAGTTAAAAAAATTTGTTAATCAATTAAATTGGTTTAAAGTGAAAAGTTAAAAGCCAACTTTTTTTGTTTAGGTAATTCTATTATATTCTATAACTTATGAGTTACTATCAAGTTAAGCTGTTTTTTTTAGTTCATGAGATTTAGGAAAGTTAATATGTTTAGGTCTTGTCGGATACATAGATGCGCTAAAACACAGACCAGATTAGTCACTGCAAAATACAATTTTTGCTGAAACACAGACCAGATTAGTCACTGCCAAATACAATTTTTGCTGAAACACAGCCCAGACCGGTCAATGCCAAATACAAATTCTAACAGAAATTAATTGGCCAGTTGGCAACAGTATGCTACAAATGGCTATATTAATAAAATGGTCCAACAAGTTAATGATGACTAGATTCTTCACACAAATTGCTTATTAGCACAAGGAACTGTCACTGCAAAGAAATGAATCTGCAGGTCTCACATAACTAAAACCTTGGAATGGATTTCCAGTAGCTGTTGGACTGGATGCTGGAGAATCCAACAATGACATGTCTGTCCAGCGCTTATCAAAGTTGGCAATACAGTGTTTTCCTGCAACTTCAGGACGAAAACTCGGCTTAATTTCTCTCGCTTCCAATTTCTTCCAATTAATTGGCTTGAACCACTTGTGACACTTCACTTCATCGCTCCCGGTAGGCCCACTACCCAAGCGGTTCTTTGGATCCTTTTGTAGGAGCTAAAACACAAAAAAGGCACTATTTTAGCCTAACAGTTACATTATGAAAATCTGAAAGATACCATTGTTATTTTTCAATTTTACACGAAAACACGACAGAAAAGTTACACGGCACTAAGGTACACGAAGCCTAAATGGGTCGTGTTTGGGTTTAGCATTTGAGTACACAAAACATGAAAGTACACGACACAGACGAATTGCCAGGTCTAAATAACAGGGTAGGAAACATAATATCCTATGGTCAGTCTTTAAACATCATATTTGGTGTGTGAAATGTTCATTTGGCATCAGAATTATCTCAACCCTATGAAGCTGGATGCTGACTGGTGACTGTTGACTTGAGGCTTAGCATAAAGTTAAAGTGGATTCAGGATATGTAGAGGTAGAGAAAATAAACATTACCCCTTTCAGCAAAGAATGTGCTTCACTTGACAAAAATGATGGTAATTTAATTTTATCCTTAATTATCTTTTGCTGAACTTTCTCTCTATTTCCGCCTATAAAAGGAGGCTGCACAAGCAAATAACCACAAATTAGTAATTACCACAATATAATCTGTTTCTGCACAGAAGTCAATAACGCTCAACACAGAAATACTACAGATTAAATATACATTCAGCATAAATTAACTCTTATCATTAAAAAAAATTCAAGGCTAAGCCTGAATACACTATTCCAAGTACCCATATACAATACTCACTTTTAGATATAAACATGATCTCAGTGTAGCTCGCAATTTGAAGTATATAATCTCAGACTGAAGCATATTTCACTATGCTCAGATTCACAAACACTCTCCAAAACCACAGAGGTAACTTTTATTGATTAGCAATAAGAATCTAGTGTGAACTATGAAGCACTGATTATATATACAAACAAATTTTTACAGTTTAATTCAACATATGCATAACTTTTATAAACTCAAACTTTGGCTATATAAATTTAGCAAATAAAACATAAACTGTATGTTTGAATAATTTAATTTGAGAATTTAAACAGTTTTTTTATATTCAATCTTACTGACAGTTGTAAAAAAATTACTATAAGATAAAATATAGTCCATCAACTTGGAAACCCACAAGCATAAATTGGATCATATGGATGGTTTCACCACAGATGTAAGATCTAGGATTTATTTCCTTCCACAACCCTTATTGTTCTCACTTACATATGTTACACTAATGATACTCATAAGTTTCTATTTGAACTCCTAATTCAGTGTAAAAAGTATGCTTATTAAGAGAGTTTGTATCATGATAAATCCACATAATTTATGTATATATTTAGTGACAAATTTAACCAGGATCATATACATATATTTTAAAACCTTGACATAGGACTAATGTAACCAACATAAAATAGGTGCCAATTATACACGAGCACATATATAACCACAACGTAAAAGACACTCAAAGAAAGTTTGTTTTATATAGATAAATATACAATATGCTTACCTTTCCAGTGAGCATCTCAAACAGCAAAATACCAACACTCCACCAGTCTGCAGCTTTATCGTGTCCCTTTCCAAGAATGATTTCAGGTGACATGTACTCCATCGTTCCACACAATGAATTTGATCTTGTATTTTCTTCGTATTGCTTTGCCAGGCCGAAGTCAGTCAACAAAGCCTTTTTTTGTGATTTACAGAAGAAAGCTTAGTTTAGTGTTTGTGCTTGTGTACAAGTACATATGTGCACAATAAGTGTGTGTGTGTACGTGTGCGTGTTTGAGAGAGAAAGAGAAGGGGAAGAGGGGGTACATGGCCATCTGCATCTAGTAGAACATTCTCTGGCTTGAGATCCCTATGCATAATCCCGTTTTTGTGCAGGTGAGAGACAGCAGATACAATCTCTGCTGCGTATATGCGAGCCAGATCCTCCCTAAAAATAAAAAATAACAATTAACCTTTTATATTGAACACATATGACATAACAGTTCACGAGAAATTGGAAGGACAAACGATACCTAAAAAGACCCTGGTGGTAGAGCTGGAAAAAAAGGTGCCCGCCATTCACAAAATCCAGCACAAGATAAAGTCTGTATTTGGTCTGCAGATCAGAAGATACCACACTTAATTGAAAAGGAAGAAATCAATTTATTCTTGAAAAGAACATCTACTCAGGTTTTAGAATTTGGGTTTATAAGAAATGCCTATCTAATAGAGTTTTAGTTTCGCGTTCAGCAGGCAGCAAATCTGTTCATCCCAGGAACAAACAAGAAAAATAAAAATAGCCAAGTAATACATAAATATTACATGCAGATCGACAGACTGATGCAAATAATTCATTTTTTGCGAATGAATGACGAATAGTAATAGAGAGATTAGCAGATGTTTATAATTTCAATTTGTGTGCACGAAGAATTACTTGAAACGAGTATCTGAGCTGAACAATGAAGGGATGATCAATCTTTGTCAAGATATCCCTCTCTGCTTTCATGTATTCAGCATGGTTCTTCTCCATAATCCTATCTTTTCGCATGACCTTCATTGCATACACTTCCGAAGTCCCCTTCTTTCTAACCTGAAACACTTTTGCAAATGCACCCTGCCCTACAACCTTCAAAACCTCAAAATCTTCGAGGCCTACACCCCGGATCTTCACTGATTCGTCCTGGTTTAGAACCAGGGATTCCTCTTCTGCAGAATTATTTTCGACAAGTTCTTGAGCTTTTACAGCTTCTTCGTCACTAAAGCACTCTAGAAATTCCATTGAATCCTCAATCTCATGAATTGTCAGGTTGCTCTTTTTCAGTGGCTGGCTAACACAAGCAGAGGGGCCAACCAAAGAATGTGATCGGCTGTGAATGACCACTAGATCATCGCAGGTAAGTTCACTCTCATCTCCTGCAGGCAATGAACTTCCTAAATTCACATTGTTAACATCATTTAAGGCCTGACCAGGTAGAGGACCAAATATATCGGAGAATTCCAGCTCAACATTATCAACAGGGAGTGCCTCGGGATGGGTCATAGGGAAAAGTAATTGCCTGGAGTTGCGTGTTTGAGTATTTTTGAAAGCAGTAAAATAAGAAGAAACCATGCTGTCAATATCAGTTAAAGAACACAGATGATATGATCGAACAAATAGTATTATAAATGGACTTTTCAAAATTATGTCAAGATGCGAATTGCTGGGAAACTCCTAATCAAATGGAAGTCCAAGTTTGCAGTTGGTGTTTTAAAAAACTTTGTAAGAAGGCAAACCAAGATCCTGCAGAAGAAGAAGTTCTTGTTTCCCGACTGACAGGAAACGATGGATCCAGTAATGGTTCTTGAATTCATGAAGATCCGGTTGTCAAATCTGTAACACAATGCAAACAATCAATAATTTTAAAGTTACCGGTACACCTAGTCACCTATTCTAAAACTCTAATGCACTGTATCAACAATCCAATATTACAATGATAAAACTACATAATGTGTATTTCAGTTTGGTTCTCATGAATTTCATTTCAAGTGCAGATCCACACTGAAGAGAAAACAATACAATATAAAAAAAGTAAAAATGTACACCAGGTTCTAAAAACGTTACATAAATATTGTTAACAGCTAAAGGCAACGGAAATATAGCATAAATACCAATGTCTATGTTTAAGGGAAAGAACAAAAGATGAAAATTGCATCACAAAGTTCTCATTAGTGAGAACCAGCGAACCAGACAAAATTACAACAGAAAAGTCAGACTTAAGTGTATGTTGTGAGAACAAACTAATAATTTATATTTCGACAGACAAAGGACCCATATATATTAACTTAATTACATTCAAAAAAGCAGTAAATCTAGTGATCCTGTATCATATGTGTGCAACACATTGTGAAAAAATGTTTTCATGCTAAAAAATATTGTTCAAGTAGATCAAGCAACCATCTTCAAATCATTGAAAGCTTGTATGCTTGTAAAGCAAGCAGTACCAAAATCACATATTTGGTCTACGAGTTGACAATTTGACCCAAACAGAAAATAACAGCAGAGTATGGAGAACATAAAAACTATTCGAAAGCCTAAAACATTATAAAAGATTCTAGATTCTTCTGGTAAACCTCCATATCAAACTACTTTTATCCTGCACAATTCATTCTAGAGGTAAAGTTTCCAACTTTAACAAATAGAATCTCAACACTAATAGAGCCCCTTACGACAAGCTTTGTTTCTCATTCACAAGTCCAAAAAGCAATAAAAAGGCACTTCAACTACCAAAAATTCCCTAAACCAATTAAGCAGAACTCTAAGGAATACACAGAAAATTCAAGAACAAGCATAAATCTACAAAAGTCACAATAAGTCAAAGACAAATACACAAAAATGAAAAGTATATTACAACAGAAACAGAATCATTTTGTGTTCTTCCAAAAGAAAGCCTCACACAAATACAAAAAACACAAAAAACAACAAATGGGTCATACCAAAAAATAAAAAAGATTCAATCTTTATCACCAATATAAAGAAACACACATTAAAAATTAAAACCCATTAAAATCCTAACCCAAAAGGCAAGAAAATCTAGAATACATTCAAAAAATGGGTTTTAAATCTCAGATCTATCAGCAATAGCCACACCCACAAAACAATTTCTCAAGATTTCAACTTAAATAACAATAAAATAAATTAAATATATACATACATGTTATAGATACAGAGAGGAAGATGAAGAAGAAGATAACCTGAAGATGGAGGGGAGAAGGTTAGAGTTGCAGAGGGGAAATTTTGGGGAGACGTGTTTGATCAAACTGTGTGATCTATATACGTGGGTGGGCGTGTGTATTTTATTTTATGCTGATAAAAATAGAATTTTGATAAAATATTAAAATTCTAAATAGACAAAACTGAATTGTAGTGGGACTTTGCTTTCAACACGGCTCGCCACTTCCTACAGCATGTTATGTTCTGTTTAGATACGAGGTATATGCTTTTTGGATTGATAGATACGATAATAGGAGTTCTATTTGGGCCGTTTGGTTAAATAACTTATTATTTATAAGTAATTTTTTTAAAAAAAATTTCGTATTTTTTAAAAAAAAATTAAATATAAATATTTATTATAAGAATTGAAAATCAAATCTTATTTTACTTATAAAAATTAAGTTACTTATTTTCAGAAAAAGTACATATACACGTACTTTTTCTGAAAATAAGTTACTTA
>PHNY01263403.1:3951-16063 GCA_003724115.2 Anethum foeniculum
ATGAAAATAGGAGAAATAAATTTGATTCCTCATACCCCTTCCTCATATCCACCTCCCTACTAGGGTATGAAAAACTCATACTTAGGTTTGAGAAATGGGTATCAAAATTTTTTTTACTTAACCAAATATCAGGTATGAGGTTGGAATAACTGAAACACATACCTGATTCCAGAAACTCTCGAACCAAACGACCCCTTAGAACTTTAGCCGAGTATGCCCTGTGTCTTTTACTTTGTCTTGTTCAGGAATGAACTTTTTTATTTAAAAAAAAAATTGATGTTGAAATGACAAATGATTACAACTTGCACATAAGAGTTAGTTTAAAGTTTCATAAATCGAGGAAGGGCCATTAGGTGATTGAGAATGAAAAACACCAACCCTTATTTTCACAAACAGGAAATGATTTTCAATAACCTATAAGTTTTGTAATCTTACCTTATAATTAAAGAAAAACAATTTTAGTAGATTACACACCTTTAATTTTTTTTTGAAAACACTAGTAGAACACCTATAACAAATAAATATTTATATTTACTTTTACGCTAATTCATGTTCAATCAAAATTTTGTGTTTTTTTATTTAGATATTAAGGCATGTACATAAAAAATATTAAAAAGTTTGTACTTTTTGTTTACATGATTTCTCTTAAGTATTAATCTATAAATGTTTTATAGATTTTTTTAATTATTTTACTGAATAATTCTGAAGATTATATTAATCGTTTCACATTAGATTAATAAATATTTTTTTTACGTATTTCAGTTGTGTTAATATATCATTCAAATTCTGTATTACGCTAATACACTTTCAAAGAAAATATACTCAAAATTTTGTATTTTTTAATTAGATATTTAGACATTAAAAAAATTCAAAATTTTGTACTTTTTATTTACATGATTTCTTCTAAATATTCATTGAAAAAAAATACAAATTATTTAAAACAATTTACTTGACAAAATGCTCTTGAGATTCTCGTTTCATTAAAAAATTGATTATTTATTTATATAATTTACTTCTATAACAAATTATTTCCAAAACTAGGCGAGATTCTCTTAATTGTTTTATGAAAAATATATTAATTATTTAAGATAAATTTTTTTATAAAGATACAAGATACTCTTAAATATTTTTATATAATTTTAATATAATCAATTTTCCTGTAATTGTTTACAAATTTTCAACCGTGTTAATATGTTTTTCAAAATTTTGCATTATGCTGATATTTTAAAAATGAATATCAAACTTTACATTTTTAAAGTGGTCTTTCCACTAGGTGTTCTACTAATTTACTAGGTGTTCTAGGTGTTCTTACTAGGTGTTTAATTAGATGTTTACTTGGTGTTTAATTAGATGTTTAATTGTTCTACTAAGTTAATTGGATGTTTAATTAGCTGTAATACAGGAACAAGTTTTACTATGTATGTTTTAAATTAACAAAATGTTTTAAATAATGATCACTCGTTATCCATTTGTTTAAAAAAAATTAAAAGATTCTCTTAAGTGTTTTATTAAAATAAATACTCAGTTATTTAAAAATAACAAACAAATTTATTAGTGTGATGACTTGAGGGTTTCGAGCAAGTTTAAAATAATCATTTTTATCATTTTTATTAATGACGATGACTTCGGTGTTTCAAGCAAGTTTAAAGTAATCATTTGTATCATTTTTTACAAAATTTCAATATATATTTAAAAAATTTTGAATATTTAAAATTTTCGATATTCTATTGAGATATTTGTGCTTATTTTACATGAATTCTCTTAAATATTTCATTGAAAAATTGATTATTTATTTATATAATTTACTTCTATAACAAATTATTTTCAAACCTAGGTGAGATTCTCTTAATTATTTTATTAAAAATATATTAATTATTTAAGATAACAAACATGTGTAGTTTTTTTTATAAATATACAAGATCCTCTTAAATATTTTTATATAATTTTAATATAATCATTTTTCCAGTAATAGTTTACAAATTTTCAACCGTGTTGATATAGTTTTCAAAATTTTGTATTATGCTGATATATATTTTAAAAATAAATATTTCAACATTTTTAAAGTGGTCTTTCCTATGTTCTACTAATTTACTAGGTGTTCTATTACATGTTCATTAAGTTACTAGATGTTTAATTAGATCTTTAATTGTAGTACTAAGTTAGTTAGATGTTTAATTAGTGTTGTATAAGTTATGTTGTTTTACTATGTCTTAAACTAAGATAATAATGATCACTCTTATTCATATGTTTAAAAAAAATTAATAGATTTATTTAAGTTTTTTATTAACATAAATATTCAATTATTTAAAAATAACAAACAAGTTTATTTGTCACAATGACTTTGGTGTTTCAAGCAAGTTTAAAATAATTATTTTTAACATTTTTTACAAAATTTCAATTGTACTGATATATATTTTTAAAAAATTGAATATTTAAAATTTTAGGTATTCTATTTAGATATTAGTGCATTTATTTTACATGGATTCTCTTAAGTGTTTCATTAAAAAATTGATTATTTATTTATATAATTTACTTCTACAACAAATTATTTTCAAAACTAGGCAAGATTCTCTTAAATGTTTTACTAAAAATATATTAATTATTTAAGATAACAAACATGTGTAGTTTTTTTTTTATAAAGATACAAGATCCTCTTAAATATTTTTATATAATTTTACTATAATCATTTTTCTTGTAATTGTTTACAAATTTTCAACCCTGTTGATATATTTTTCAAAATTTTGTATTATGCTGATATATATTTGAAAAATAAATATTTTAAACTTTACATTTTTTAAGCACGTATGTTTTACATAGATTCTCTTAAGTGTTTCATTAAAAAATATATTAATTATTTATGTATATGTATTTTACTTGGATCTTCTTAAATGTTTATCAAATAATTTATAATTTTGAAACATATTAAAAATGTAAAATTTGAAAGTATTCTTAAAAAGTTAACATATTGAAATGAAACCCGAAAATTTAGAATAAATAATGTAATTTACAAAATTGTATAATACATAATCCGTAAACATACTAAGAAAACTAAAACGAAAATGATACCAACAAAATCAATATTTTTGTGAAACAAAAATGGTATGATGTATATTTAGCAACAAAAATGCTATGATATAGTCTGATTTATGGATTCTATTAAGGTTTCCTCTTCTTATTCTAGTCTCAATCAATTATAGTAAATAATTTAAAGATGATAAATAGAAGAAATTGTTTCCATGATTATCACGAAATATTTATTGTCATGACTACGATTGCAAGTAAAAAAAATTTAATTCAAAGAAATTAGTTTTTATTAATAAGATATTTATGGAAAGATAGTACTACTTTTTATGTAAGTGTGTTCTCTAATGTGTTCTAGTAGAACGGTGGTGAACAAACTCAGGCATGTTAAGGAACTGAGAATTTCAGTTTAGTGATCTGCATTAAATCAATGTAAGTTCTACATCAAGAATATATAAAGCGCACTGTTATATTCTTCATTAAAATTATATATTATTGTTGACTATTATCAATCATAATCATCTTAAAACAACAACTTAAATTGAAAAGTATTAAAAAAATATTCAACTAAATCCTGTGATTTAAATTAAAAGATTTTAAATAATTTAAATAATAATTTTTATACATATTTTTTGAAGATCAATTATAAAATGTTATAGCAAGCTACCCAAGAACACTTTCATGAACATGAGCTGGAAACAAATATAAAATAATACATTGCCAAATATTAGTTTATAGTGGGTGATACAGTTAGCCGAATATAGTTTATAATTTGTGATACAATTTCATGAACACATTAGACTCTTGAACCGTTCCGGTAGAACACATGATCTCCAAGAGATGGAACTTCTACGGTGTTTGCAAGATCATACACGATATAGGGATGGGTTTCGGGTCACTTCGGGGCTGGGGAGTGCGATCCACGCCCCCGATCCCCGAACCCGGGACCATTCTCCGAACCCGCCCCGATCCCCGAACGGAGATTTTTTCCTCCTCGATCCCCGCCCCTACATACGTTTTAATTTTATATCATATTTTAAACATTATTTTGAATTAATATTTATTTGTAGTTTGAATAAAAGATAAAATAAAACATACATGTATTTGAATATGAATATTTTTAGTTCATAAAATGAATAAAAAAATTTAACTTATAAATATAATTGGGAACAAAACATATTTTTAATAATTTATTTGATATAATAATATATAAATATATTTTTTCTAATATATTTGGGGAACGGAGAGTGGGCGGGGAATAGGAAACAGGGAATTTCGGAGCGGGTAGGGGCGGGGAGACACTAATCCCCGTCCCCGCCCCGATCCCCGAATTTTTTTTAAAAACCTTCCCGCTCCCCGCCCCGAACCCGGAAAAATTCCCCGAATCCCCGCCCCGTTCGGAGCGGAGATCGGGTCGGGGTCGGTCGGGGCGGGTGAAATGCTCATCCCTAACACGATATAAGTAAAGCAAATTTTAATGGAACAAGATTTTAACACATATACAACACTTTTTATATGTTATAAATCATCAAATCTGAAGGAATCGAAAGTATGCAAACCTGGAACAACTGTGTTCTTGAGAAAATAAACAAGACTCCATTTACATTTTTTAATATAATCAGTGATGTGTTTAAAACTCATAAATTTGTTATGTTTAAATTGATAAATTCGTAAAAGATACTCAAAATAAAGAGAATCGTTAACACATCTTTAATTAGATAGAAATGTTTAAAATTATGAATGTGTAAGGTTGTCATTCCAATCTTTTTAATCAAATCCTTCATTAAATAAAAATACTTTTGTACAAATACGTATATTTGTATGTAATTATCAGTATCAACATACTACTCTTGTTTAATAATCAGCTACATTACTTGTATTTTTAAAAACAATCTGGACCACAAGATTAAAATCAAGTCAACAGTAATTTATGGTGGTCTCTAATTCTCTTACTAAGGAGGGATCTCTTTTGAACCTCTTATATATATATATATATATTGGATGCTGCTAAGTATAGATCATATCGGGAAAAAAACAATTATTCAAAATGAATAAACATAATCAAAAATACATTAAAAAAAACGACATAAAATCCTGCAACCAAATAAAAAAAAATTGCTTAGGCAGAATAATATTAGCTATCTCTACACAGATAAAAACTTATTATGATAATTAATAATTGAAAAGTATGTGTCTTTATAATTGTTTCCATAAATAAACTCTATCTTCGATATTATCTGTCAAAACCAACAAATTCTAGTACACAAAACTGCATGTTGTAAGAAAATTAATTCTAGTACAGCACAAACCTCAAAAAAGAAACAGTACAATTAAAAGTAAAAACGTGTATAAAAAGCCTGAAAAGATACGAATATATGAATATATTGGCAAGCTCTACTTCGTTCTTGAGAATGTTGAATGGTATCACCCTGCAATATGCATCACCCGTGGACCAATAAAAAAAATTAAAAACATACAAATAAGCAAATATATTTATTAAACTATATATCTACATATGAATATTAAACAAATAACGCACGAATTGGTGAGAGCTTAGAAACAAAGGTGTTATTTATTTGTGTGTTTATATATATATTTATATTTTTTTAACTTGATTGGTAAGACATACCATATTTTAAAATTTGAAAATTAGCAAAAATAGAAAAGAGAAAATAAAAATAATTTCTTTAATTACGGGAACTTACCTTTTATATTTTGCCTTGAAGAGAAATTTTAGGAAAATATTAAGATGATAATCTGATTTAAGGAGAAAGTTTGGGAGAACATAAGATAATTGAGATTTTTTCTCAAAAAATTGAGAAAATTAGAAAAAATAGGTTGAGACGATATGAGTGGAACCAATTTCTGTCAACTTATCTTTTACATTTCGACTTGAATATGAATTTGAAGACAATAATAATTTGATTTAAGGATAAACTTTAGGAAAATATAAGATAATTGAGATTTTTTCATCTTTAGAATAATAGTTTGAGACAATATGAGAGGCACTAATTTCTTACTGGAAACTTGCCTTTTTACATTTTGACTTGAGGAATTTTAGAAAAATACTAAGAGGATAATTTGATTTAAGGAGAAATTTTAGGAAAATATATTATAACTAGGGTTTTTCTACTTAATAATTCAAAATTTTGAGAAAATTATATTCTATTTATTCTCGTAAATTTTATTTTCAAGTGAAAGTTACCATCTTAATAGTTAATTATAATTATTTCATTACTTAAAAAATAGAAGAGAAATTTTAGTAAAATATTAATATAGTAACTTAATTTAATGATTTAACGTATTTTTGGATACTTATACTTGTCAATTAATTCATTACTTAAATATTAGAAGAAAAATTTTAGAAGAATATTAATAAGGTAAGTTAACTTTATGATTTAACATAATTTTAGATTCTTGTGTTTTATAATTATTTATTTACTTAAAAATTAGAAAGAAAATTTAGGAGAATATTAAGATGATAATTTGAGTAAAGGAAAAAGTTTATGAGTAAGATAATGTAATTGTAATTTTTAATTTGTATTAATTTATAAATTTGAGAAAAATAGAAAAATAAATCATAACGGTTTGAGAGGCGCTACCTAAATGTTCGTCTTCTCCTTTATATAAGTATATTGATTAATTGATTGGACATTTGTATTATCACATAACTAAACAACTATATTGTAAATATATAATGGATTTGGGCCTAATTGAGCATCTCTAACAAATTTTTTATAAAAGCTTTTGAAGTTAAAAAAATAAAAAGTGTTTTCAAAATTAAACATAATTTTCATTTGATAAACAACAATTTACTGTAATTTTAATTATTTATATTATTTCTAAAAATTATAAGACTTGGGGATATTCTCTCAATAGGGGCTTGAACTAGAAGACAAGATCCAAAGTAATGGATCCTAAAATTGAAGAAAAGAATAATTTTTATTATAAACATATAATATTATCAGCTATATTTTATTTATGTAAAAATTAGTGTGTTCAGTTTCATAGTTAAGGATGAAGTTTTCATTTCAGTATTAAGATTATCAATTGAAAAAATAAGATAGATTTGATTTATTATAACTACAACATTTAGCGATTTAAAAATAAAAAAGAAAGCCACAAAATAAAATGAAACAATAAATCGATAATAAATATATTTTATCAACTTCAATCATTATTAAAAATTAATAAAAATTGAAATCATATTAGGGTGAGGTTTAAAGAAACCAAATCATAGTAATTATTTTTCACTTAAAATTTACATGCTAGGATTTTAATGCTAGGATTTTTATGAAATAATGACAGAATTAAAGTAATATTTGGTTTTTTTTTTCATTCGAGTTTTTCTTAGACTCCTAGTTGACAATTAGATGACTTAAAAAGAGATTAACATCTTTGCAAATAAAAATTTCTTAATTTTTTTATAGGTTCATTTTGTAGGATATACATTACAGTGATAATAGAAAAAAATCATCGTGCAAAGGCAAGGCCTCTGTATAACTTTACTTTTTCTTTACTTTTTTGAATAAAGATAAAAAAATATTAGAAAAGGATTCTTCTAGATTTTAAATATTATTTTTCTAAAAATAGTTGAACTATACTTTTCAACTCCATTTGTTCGGTATGTATTAATAAAAATAATGGAGCTATAGTTTTCTATTTGGTAGATTTAGAATTTTTACTTGCCAAAAAATAATTTCACATTATTTTTCAAATTTTAGTATAAATAAATATTAATTTATTTAATTATGTGTATGAAAATTTTGAAAAAATAAAAAATGAAATAAATATGTGTAAAATTTAAATTGACGTGTAACTTAAAATAGAAAGGATAATAATTACTAGAAAAAATTCACAAATAAATTTAAGATTCAAATACAATTCTAATACAGCTGTTTTCTTATGTACTTGTTTTCTTTTTATAATATAATCACCAAAGATATCAAAATTGCATATATATAAAAACGTGCTGAAATTCTTTTATCTTGGTCAAAAAATTTCTCCAGAAGATCCATAGGCCTGTTCTAACCCGGTCAAAACACAACCCAGTCAGTTTCACTTAAATTTCATATATACAAGTTTCATTTTCTTGTCAAGATCTTTAAACTTTTTTTGTTTTATCGTCTGCTTTTCTTTGTTTATCAGTTTGATTGTCCAGACATTTTTCTATTTTATTCTCGGCTTGATTGTCCTGAGTGGGTCGGGCTGTGAACCCATAAACACCAGCTCTTTATCAATTTTTATTTTTTTAATCTGCACCTTTGCTATTTATACCCGAGTATTTCTATACAAAGGTTGGAGTTTAGATAAACATAAACTTGTTTTATCTATATATTTACCGTGTTTATATATGAAGATGGGAGGTTTTACATAAACTTCATTATTGTTAAGTGATTCTGAAGTCAAAAGCTCTCACAAATCTTACATGAAAGAGAGATTTTGAATTTATTCTAAGGAATTTTATTCTGAAGAGAATTAGAATGAAGCTATTCAGCTCACTAAAAGTAATTTTTCTATATTCATTTTTTTTTCTTTAAATCATTTTAAATAAATATATATATTTTTTAAAACTTTATCATTTTAAAAAGAAACCAAAAAGTGAGGGTTTCACTTTGTTTTGTTTAGCTATTAATTTTGACGATTGATATCTTTATATGTAGTTAATTTTAATTTAATTAATAAGTATAAATCTTCAATAATTTCAAAATTATATTATTCTTATAACAAATTACCTTATGAATATAGGCATATGTATGTTTTGATGATAAATGTTCACATTCAATTTTCATGCACATATTTGAATATATTTATTTTAATTATATTATTATTATTTTTACATTTTTTATCTTAACTAATATTGATATTATATAATAAACATATAAATAAATAAATACACTTTATTTATAAATATGATAGTCTCTTATGTGTCATTACAATAGTATTTAATGAATACTTTAAAAAATTAACATTAAACATTTCTTTAACTTTTGAAAAAATAATAATATAAAAGTATATACAAGCATATGTTATATAATATATAGAATCATACACAAAATATGACAAATGTATATAGTACAAATTAAAATGGAGTAAAATAACTGGCAAACATGACGTGAAAGGCCTTAATGCTGCTCTAATTCTATTTAGGCCCATTTTCAATTTGGCATTAATGTTGCTCTAATTCTATTTAGGCCCATTTTGAATTTGGCATTAATGCTGCTTTAATTCTATTTAGGCCGATTTTGAATTAAAGCATCATAGCATAGTAAAGCCGCACTCGCTCTGTTTGTGAGTTATTTTTCTCCATTTTAATGTGTGCATCCACCATATTAAGACTGTGTATATATATTTGCCATGTCTTCTGTCGTGTCTATATAAATCTAATATATGTACACTAATTTTTTTAAAGATATTTAATTTGATAAAGGTATTAATATAAAAAAATATTAGTATAAAGGTATTTGATTTATACAAGTATATGTTATATAATATATAGACCCACACACAAAACATGACAAATGTATATACACACACTTAATGTTGTGGAATGTACAAATTAAAATGGAGCAGGCCTTACTTATTACGTTAATTCTATCTTAGGCCATTTTGAATTAAAGCATGATAGTCTGTCTTGCCCTGTTCCCAAGTTGTTTTCTCCATTTTAATCTCTGCATTCCACCACGTTAATCCTGGGTATATATATTTGTCATGTCTTGTGCACAGGTGTTATATAAATCTAATATATTTATACTAATTTTTTTAAAGGCATTTGATTTGAAAAAGGTATTAGTATAGAGGTTTTTGATTTGATACAAGCATATGTTATATAATATATAGACCCGTACACAAAACATGACAAATGTATATACACACACTCAGGTTCGGCCCTGAGAATTCGTAGGCCTAGTGCGAAAAAAAAATTTGGACCCTTCTACTGATAGTTGCTAGTATGAATACAAAACAAAAATTCACCGCAACTTATAATATAATATAGTAAAATAGTTTATGACTTTTTAAACACAAAAAAGAGGCAAGAATACATTACAATAAAACTCTACATATTTAAACCATGATTTTCATTAACCTACAAGAAAAATAGTGGTATACATTAATTTTTATCTGAAATGAGCTCTTCTTGCATTTTTAGAAGCAAAATCAATGATTATATGCTCAACATCAATATTTTCTGCACATTTTTCTCAATACTCAAAATTGATAATCCATTCAACATGTCATGAGTCATACTTGTCCACAGGTACGACTTTTAACATTAACTTCGAAAAACTTCGTTCTGCAGATGCCACACTAATAGGTATAGTTAATAAAACTCTATAAGCAACTAAAAATTGGGAAACATGTCCATCTTTTTCACCAATTCTAAGACTTTAACAGAATTCCATGGTATATCACATTCATATGCTACACTTGGAAGCATCTCCTATAAAATTTGTAGTTCTGAAAGTAACCATTTTGCCTCAATATCACATTCCTCACCATGAGTCAAAGACTTTTCAAGTTTCAAACAACAATCTTTTAGTCCATCATCATCCAAAGAAATCAATTGAGATGTGTCGAACATAAAACCAAAGACAGACTCAAAAAGTTCCATTTGTTCAAATCTTATCCACTAGAACAAGAAAATAATCAGTTATATAATTTTCTAAAGCAGATTGCTGCTCCCTTTCAGTGTCATGATTGTCATCAAACTGTCTAATTCTTTTAATCCTACACTTTATCATAAGTACGTCAAAAAAAATACTTATCATAAAAACAGGTTCAATATCCATTTCATTAGCAAACTCTTTAGCATCAATCATAGATGATGTGAATCCAGTTTCTCTATATTTCTCGAAGAAAGAAACCAACCCTTTTAAACTTGCAATGGCAACATCAAGACGCATATCCTCATATTCTAAATTTTTGCTGACCAAATTGATTTTGTACAAAATATCATTCCAAATAACCAAGCTCAATATAAACTCAAAACCTGAAAATTCATTTGAGGCTAATTTTTCAGCATCCCAACATATTTTTGGATCATCAGAAACTTCAGCTAATTTCATTAAACCGCATCTTATTTTAGGAGCTTGAGTTCTTATTGCTTTAACACTTTCAATTCGACTTTCCCATCTTGTCACACATAAGGATTTTAAAGTCAAGTCATCAACATATTCAAGCAATATATTTCATCTCNGCTCCAAAAAAAGATTTACCTTTTACACAAGAGTTTGTCATATCATATAGTACTAAATTAAGAGAATGACAACCACAAGGCATATAAAAAGCTCTAGGATTAACATCAAGTAATCTTTTTAACACCTTGGTGTCTTCCCCTCATATTAGAACCATTATAGTACCATTGTCCCCTTACATCATTGATATTTAAATCAAGAGATTTAAGAGCAACTTCTAATTCACCAAATAGACACAATCGTGAAGTATTTTCCACATTCAAAAACTCTAAAAAATACTCTTCTATTTTTACAGGGCAACTCACAACATCAACACATCTAATCACCAAAGTCATTTGTTCCATACTGCTTGCATCAGGAGTGCAATCAAGAATTACAGAAAAATATTTGGCTTCTTTGATTTTCTTTATAATTGCACTTTTTACACTCGATGCCAACATAGCTATCAAATCATTTTGTACTTTATGACTAAGATAATGATAATGAATGTCCTCATTTTGAATGAGTCTAAAATGATGTTTCATTGATTAATTAAACTCACCAATCGACTCAAGAAAACCCAAAAAATTACCATTTAAATCTTCTAATATTTTTTTATTTTCCCCACAAAATGCTAGATTATTCATTGCAAGACGTTTAACAACAACAATTATTCTGATCAAAACCTGCTTCCAATGTTCAGTATCTTCTTCTATTTGCTCTTGTAATTCTTTATCAATGATGTTTTAGGAAATTTGATAAAGATTAATAGAATAGATGTATGATCTGTAGAATGAATGTCCTGTTTCTTGAGTTTTGTGGTAAAGAAAGAAAAAAAGACTCAAAAATGATAATGGATACACACATATAGTAATATATATATATATATATATATATATATATATATATATACACAC